>PITA01006138.1:0-103164 GCA_004023965.1 Spilogale gracilis
TGCACAGAGGACACCTAAAAGGAAGGTTATCTGAGGATGTAATATAAGGGAAATTAACAGCAAATGGCAGAAGGTAGGAACTCAGAATACTATTCTGCCTTGTAAAGGCAAGACTATTGTTCAAAGTTGGCTCTAAGCCATTGAGACCATCCTATACCCTGAGTGACCTTGAGTCATGTGATGTGCTTTCTCCTCCACAAAGATGTCACCTTGGAATAATACTTTTCCCAGAGGGAAAAATGTAAATATATGGACTGAAAATAAACTATGAAGAAATGTATGGACATAAATGGGTTCTACATAGGCTGGGTTATTTTCCACCTCTATTCTGGCTGGAAACATCTAAATGCAAAAAACTGAAGACTGTCACTGCTGTTCCAGAACAGTGTGTCTCAGTTTGATCCTGGCATTTTTTTTTATTTTTTATTTTTTTAAGTTTCATTTAAGAAAAGACTCAAAGTATAGGATATCCAGGGCTGCAAAACCAAAACCAAACCTGAGATTTTTGTAACTGTGGAGTGATTTTGAAGAAATGAATCACTGCCACCATTCTATACAGTCTCTACAAATTAGCCACCACAAGCTTCTCTATTAAGTGGGGTAACCGGGTTCCCCAAGTATTAGAACCAAGTTGCATTGAAAAAGACTTAGTTTTCTCAGTCCAGAGACATAAAAATGTACCAATTCTCACCATACTAGGGTGCTGTATAATGCAGGGGGAGCCTTTCAGTAGCACTGGTTGGGGAATTCTGAGTGACCAAGCCTAATTCTGAGTTCCTTTGAAAACTATTCAAAACCAAGTGAATTGTTTAAATTGTTTTGTTTAAAAATGCAAATATTCAGCTACCTCAGACTTTGATAAGTAAAATAAACAAAACCGGGAACCTGGCTTGGAGCCCTTGGAAAACACTCAAATACTAAGGACTGAGCTTCAATGGTATAAAAAGCAGAGGAGAGTTCCTCTGATTTCCACTTGGGCAGGAGCTTGTTTCTTTCATGTATCTCATATCAAAATCAGTATTTCGAGAAATTCCGAAAGCCCTACTAGAGAGGGAGTGGGAAAGCAAGCACCTTGGGAGTCAGTCAGGTCTGGCTTCAAGATACTGACCATATGATGCTGGAAAATTAACTTGCCTTCTGACAGCTCAGTTTTCCTACCTGCACAATGGACATAACAAGGTCGATTTTGCAAAGATTTTATGAGGATTAGCAATAATGCATACAAAGCATTAAGCCCAGGGCTTGGATCACTGAAATGTTCAGTAAATGGGGGTGTTTGCTATTATTTCCCCACTTCCAAATTATATAATTGTGATGAGGTTTATAATTCAGATTATAATTAGGTAAAAGGCAAAAATCAATTTCTAATTTTAAAGTGCTTTTTACCTAGTTAGTCCCTTGGAAATTTAATTTCCAAGTTAATTCTGGTAGGCGACACTCACTTGCTTTTTGGAGAACCATCTCTTCTAAATTTGGCACCAGAGTAACTTATCTTCTAATAACATTTTCTGTGTTCTTCCATCAAAAAAACTTTAAACATTGCGGGACAAATCCAATATTTTGTTAGCACTTAGGTCCTACCATACAACTTATGAGGTTGATTACAGTGTCTTGGGGATCATTTTGCTTGCTTTTCCTCTATTGATGAGTTTTTCTGGTCCAAAAGCTTTGGAGTCACCACTACTGTTTATTGGACCATGGTTAGTGACCTTTTGGAAAGAGAAGTATTGAGATTGATTTTTGTTTGAGGGCCAGGAGATGCCTCATCTCAAATATTCTCTGATCCTCCCTTCTCAGAGCTGAGCCTGCTATTCTGCGTGCAGATATATATTTGCACTGTGGTGGTTGCTGTTGGTAAATATACAGCATCTGCCTCCTGCTAAGGCAGTAAAGATCTGCAAAGCGGAAAGGGGAAGGTATGGAGAGGTACAGCTTCAGAAACTTTCTTCCTCAGAAATCCATGCACTGAAAAGTCAACTCAGTGCCAAACGTCTGGAGAAACTGATCATCTACGTGTGACTTCCTCTTACAGATTAAAAAAAAAAAAGTGGGAAATAATTGACAGAATTGATGGTGGAAACCTGGTAATCTCTCTACAACATAACAGTTTATCTTCCCAGAAAGGAGAAAGGAACAATTTTATAATCTTAAAGATTTCTCTGACTTAAAAAAATGGGAATTTGGTATCAAACACATTTGGGAAATGCTGCAGACTATACCCGCTTAATGCTCCTTAGACTATGGAAGGAAAAAGTCTGGGGCAGGAAATCCATACAGCTACAGGGAGGAGGTGATCTTGCCCCTAGGGGATGTGGCAATGTTTGAAGACATTCTTGGTTATTACAACCTAGTGGATATACTATTGGCATCCAGTGGGTAGAGGGTTAGGTTGCGGCTATCCATCTTCTAAGGCACAGACCAGCCCCCCAACAAGGAATTACCTGGTCTCAAATGTCAACAGTGCTGAGATTGGGATATCCTGATTCATACCTTTTACAACCCATGAAATACTTTCTGTGTCACTGCCTTGTCTCCAGTTAAAAACACAACCTGCTACTTCCCAGTTAACATGCACACTAGGAATTCATCCTACTTTTAAGCAACATCTGAAGGAAAAACCTAAAAATTCAACTTTGACACTAATTCCTTGATCTAGCTGGACCATTACCTATGCACAATTGCTATCACAGATGAGGGAAACACGGATTGCTTGAAACACAAGGCTAAAAGCAACAAATATATATGACCTATTAGGGCTGTCAGAATAATCTAAAGGTATGAACATGTTGGAGTAACCCTTGTTTTCTAGAAGCGCCCATTCTTGCTGATGCCTTTCTCACCAAAGTTGATCATTCTTGCTGAACTTGCAGAATGTCTCTGGATTACACTGGACACATCTGTATACATCTGTATACATTTATAACAGCCTCCCTCTCCCCCTCCAGAAAAAGGATGAGTGACACTGCTTGTGGTGTGCAAATGCAGTCTGGTAAGGCAACTTTGAGATCTCCTACGTCCAGCTCAGCCTTGAAAATCTCTGACTGACCTTGATGGCTTCCTGGAATCCCACAAAATATTTAATGGGAAATTCGACTCTCCAGAGAGAATCGTTTTCTGATAGCTAAACAGTATCATTCCATGGGGCTTGTAACTGTGACCTCAACTTGGACTTTTGATTAGGAATCCTCCCTCTCCTCAGCAGATGTCTTTTCAGGCTTTCTCAACCTTGGCACTACTTCAACATTTTGGGTGAGATAGTTCTTTGTTGTTAGGAGCTATGCTGTGCATTGTAGAACACTTATTGATATCCCTGGCTTCCATCCATTAGAATTCAGTAGCAGCCCTAATCCTATGACATTTATCCCAAGACATTGCCTAATGTCCACTAGAGGGTAAAAATCACACCCCCAACTGAAAACCACTGGATTATCCTAAGGTTTTCAGCAAGTCCAACAAGTTCTCAAAACTGAATTGATTTCAACTGACTTGATAGAGGTGGGGTCAGAGAGCTTTTTTTGGTGGATGGGAGTGGTAAAGGGCCTGATGAACATCAGTCCAAGAAGATCAAGGTCTAGGACCCAAAGGGTTGGGAAGTCCTGGTCTCTAGAGAACGTGACATGTACAACGTGAACCTGATCCCCGTACACAGCAGTGAAGATCTCAAGGACAAAGAACAAACATGCTCTTCTGCACAGCACCTCTTCCCTGACATCATGTCCCTGACACAACACTGCTAAGGGGTTCCCGGATATTTCACATCTGATGACGAGAGGGAAATCATGATTTCACCAAAAGAGTTCAAATTGCAATGAAATATGTGAGTTGGTTGGTTAAAGCCTTTTTATTAAGTGAAAGGAAAATAAACAACACACATTTTTTAAAAAAAGAAAAAAAAAAGCTTAGTTTTCAAAGGAATCCAGGCTTTACTGGAGAGCAGCTGATTAAAAAAAAAAAAAAAAAAAAAAAAAAAAAAAAAAAAAAAAAAAAAAAAAAAAAAAAAAAGGTAAATCTGCATATAGCCAAGCATTTACTGGAATTTACTGGCAAGGCTTGTAATGAAAGTCAGGGTTTCCCTTAGAAAAGGGGAGCAAAAACCCCACATCATTTCCAGGGGTCTTTCATTTTTGCTGAATGGGTGGGAGGGGAATGTGGGAGGGAGATGGGGACAAGAAGGAGAGAAAGTCAAGGAAAATAAACCAATGAAAAACTAGCAAAGACTCTGTTTTTGCTGAGCCCTGGCTGCAGCCCTTATTTGTATTATGATGTGACAGTGTAAATCTGAGATTAAAAACAGCTTCCTAAATATGTCAGAATTTTTAAAGTCCTGAAATAAATCCAGACCAACTTTTCACTTCCTTTGAAGTAAAATACACTCTGAACCTATTCATGTTTCTTTAAGAAATTTTAATAATAACTTACTTTAAAATATATAAAACCTACAGAAAAATTGCAAGATCATCACAAAGAACTCCCTTATCCAGGTTTTCCAATTGCCAACATTTTGTCACACTTGCTCATTCCTCCTTCCCTATCTAATAACGGTGTATATGCATATAAATGAATGGCTTTGTAGATAGAATGCCTCACCATCTCTAAAACTCTAGTTTCCCCAAATCAAGGATACTCTCCTACAAAAATACCATATAATTCTAAGTCAGGAAGTCACTACTGATACACCACCAACATTCTATCCTCTGTGTTTCTTTTTAATTATTCCCTCATACAGGTTAACATTTTATTTCTATATTTCTAGGCTAATGTAATCAGGATTTCAGCTCCTGAGTAGCCAGGCCCATTCATTCATTCATTCATTCATTCATTCATTTTAATATTGTTTAATCTATACCCACTTTGAGTAAGGCAACAAGCTTAAACAGTGGGGCTATTCAGCCCAAGGGAAATTAAGGTTTGGGACAATTAAATAAGTGATTTGGTTAATAGGTTTTTCACTTGAAATGTGGTGACTATTTCTTACTTTGTTTTAGCTAAGAAGAAGAAAGCAAACTTGCTGGTTTTTTCTATTATATTTTCCTTCTCTTTATCTCACACAGTTCCCAAACCATAGTCAATCTTATCCTACACCTACCATGTGGACAGAGGAATATGGTGGTTGGGACAATGATGGCTGAAGACAGGAACAGAACCCAGACTGTCCTACCAATGGGAACAGAAGAGACTCAGCATTGCCCGAAGAAGAGCTTGGGTTTAGCTCAAGGAACAGTTTGGAAGACATCTCAGTGCATTTGATGAGTTTAATTTCAACCAAAGAGTTTTTAGTGTGAGCTCACTTTTTAATAAATTTCAATTTCCTTATTCACTTATAGGGCCGCAGATTATGTTCTACAGCAAACCTTACCACATAAACATCTGCCGATCCCCTAATTGTCTTTAAAAAAATCTGATCTATTGTCCCAATTATCTATAGACCCACTGAACAAAGAAAACACTTCGATTTACTACCCCAAGTTATTTTATTTCTTTTTGTATATTTAAACATCAGACATATCACCAAGAGGTGTTTATTAAATATGGGATTTTTTTCTCACAATCTTCTAAAAACACAAATTTTGTTCTTTAGCTTGGTTTTAAAAGAAACAATTTTTCTCATATTCATCCCTTTAGGGAGCAAAACCTGATAATGGCTCAGGAATTCCAAAATGTTTCAAATAGTTACAATTTAGGGGAGTTACAATGTTTCAAATAGTTACAATTTCCACAGAGGTTGCATTTTACCACTTCACCAACTGAAGAGTAAAATGAGGGTATTATATCTTGGGTAAGACCTGGGGCTTGAAAGTCAGAAACTCAGTGCCTTCCCAACAGTTTGATGTAGACCCAACTAGTTATATTTTCTGCTGGTGTTAACTTCATCGAGTAAAGAGGATTAAATTAGATAATATGGGTGGATTGCTTTGTATAATTCCTAGCAAAAAGTAAATGCTCTAAAATGTAAGTGGTTGTTATAATAAAAAAAAAATCAAAGCCCTCCCAATAACCATGGAAAGAAATACATTGTGCAAAATTAAAGGAAAAAAAAACAGCTCTTTTGTGGATGACAGAAGCTATCAGTTCATCCACTTCCTGCACTACTGAGAATTATTTTACTTATTTCCCTTTTCAGTGCACAGCCAACTTGAGAGTGAATGTGACGAACTGATGAGTGCTTTTAAAAAAGAGACCACCAGAATGGTTTAGAATTTAATTCAGATGTCATCCTAAAGGAAAATAACAACTATCTGGGCACTGGAAAAGAGAATCGATGACACCATCATTCGATCTGCAGCCAATGTTGTTGCACGTATTTTAATTTTAAGGGGGTGGGGCATGAACGTGAATAAATCCATAAGGGCTTTCTTAACACTGGGGAGGCTAAGTATTGCCAAGCTAAATGATGAGAATCACAGTGTTGGACGAGACATTGCCTCAACCCTGATTATTCTGAATTGTTTTCAAACACAGCCCCTTAAAGCTAATCTCCCAAACCTTTACCTACAGAGCTCAGTGAGTATGAAAAGCTGCCTTCCTAAAACTTCCTTCAAAGAGGGAATGATCTCTTGGAATTCAAGCTTCGACAAGGTGACTACCTGGTGTTTCCCATTTTTGTCTTCTCCTAAAAGCATCAATCAAGCTTTGCCCTTTTGGCCCACTGAACACATAAACACTCTTTCTCCTTAACTGAACTTACTGCCATGATGAACTTGAACTCTAAGAGGCACAAGAGGAGTGTTGTTTTAACAGCTGCTTTTATACAGAGGTCCTGGAGTTCCTACTCTCAAGACAGCTGGTTCTGATAAGCCTCTCTTTGCACTGTCCTGTTTTTTCTAGTGCCCAGCTGTCAGAGAACACCCAGGGCAGTGTTCCAAAACAAAGGCACAAAGCAGAAGAAAGGCAGGAGAATGATACTCACTTGGATGTAAGGGCATCCTACCTAGGGACCCTTTTACAAGCTGGCATAGGGTTTTTCTCTCCAAATTACTTTTATGAGTTTATTAATCTCTTGGCTAGTTGAGTATTAATTGCACAAGATGTACTATTGCCTGAGGTTGCCCTGTCCAATATGGTAGCCACCAGCCACAGTCGCTGTTTAAATTTAGAGTAAGTACAATTAAATCCAATGTAAACTGTGGTATCCCTGTCATGCTTAGCCACATTTCCAGAGCTCCATATTAGCCACATGGGGCTAGTAGCTTCCATAGTGGAAAGCAGAAATAGAAAACATTTCCATCATTGTAGAAAGTGACTGGACGGCACTGGCCAAGGCATAGCCTCTTTCTAATAAAAGAAAGGGAATGCAGATCTGGCTAAGAATAATGGTTTTGGGGAGGCTTAGCCTTTCTTGATTACTTTCCATACTACCTCCTGTACATTCTTCTTCTTCTTCTTCTTCTTCTTCTTCTTTTTTTTTTTGACTGCCAATGTTCCATTTTATAAATTTTTGGAAAGGGAAGTTGTGGTCTTTAAAACCACCCAGGAAAATGTTCCCACTCTAGAGGAAATAAAACAACAAGAAGCAAAGGTGGTGGTGTGGCAATCCACACATTCCAGATCTTTTTATTGGCAATCATTAAATAACACAGGGGAAAATGATTCTCAGCCAGGACTTCCCACACACGTGTGGAGGCTGAGAACCCTAGCGGGGAGAGATGGGAAGCCAGGTCCTCTGTTTATCCTTGCTCTAAGACACTGAACTCAAGTCTGAGTTTTAATGTAAGGGTGAATAGAAGCACACTCTCTGATAGGAGATTTTTAAAACCTCCATGCCACCAGTCAGGGAGCACTTATCCCTGAAAATGATTGTGCGATTATACATTTAAAAGGAAGGTAGGACTGATAATTTTTATTTAGTGAATGAAGATCATTAGGAACTGTGTGTATTCCTCTAAGAGCAATCTGTATTTTTATTTTTATGATTGTAATGAGGCTGCCAGGAAAAGGTGTCAGTTTTTTAAACACACGTATAATTGGTTTTATTCATTTAATACCGTATTTTCTCCTTCTCCACTTGAATGTATAGCTCTGACTTATTCACTGCTGTATCCTTAGCATCGGGAACAGTGCCTGGCTCATAGTAGGCACATAAAAAGTATTTGCTGAAAAATGATGACCTCCCCCCCTTTTTAAAGGAATGACCTAGAATTGTTTACTCTCTCTCCATAAAATAAATCTTCCTCGACTGCCTTTACTAATCAGGATGCCCTCCCAACCAATTAGATGTGGACTCAATCTCTACCTCCCACTCCACATTCCAAAGTTCCCATTCCTTTCTGTTCCAGAAGGACAACTCGCTGACGTGAGTGGGTGAGAGGAGCTACACTCCTCCTCAAGGTCTAATAACTCTCCTTTCCCTGCTTCCCCACCCTTGGACTTTTAAAAACTTCAAAAATAGAAATATGTCAAGCTATCATGAAGCATCAGCTGTCACGGGGCAGGAATAGAGTCTCCCAAAGGCATACAATCACTGCAAACAATGAAAAACAAAAAAAGCCAGCTAAGTTTTATCTCCAGTGAGACAGAGGCAGGCCAGTGTTTTGCTTGTTTTGATTTAAAACAACAACAACAACAACACACACACACACACACACACACACAAACTGTCTTATTTTTAATACTCCATATTGATAGAGCCAAATAATGTATTTCTTATTTCTTTTTTAAAAAGGTATTGGCAGTATATTTAAGATGTGTCTTCACTAGTAAAAAAAATCTTACGTTTATAAAAAATGCATATGCATTTAATGTGATACTCCTTATGGTTAAAATCTTTACCTCATCCTCCTAATCTGGCTAATGTGATAACATTAAAATGAAACAGAGATGTTCTGCCATTCCCAAAATGGAACCAGTTGTTTGAAGTGTTTATAATCACTGGTTATAGGAATCTACCAATACAGAAATAAATTTGGATTTTCTGTGGCTGGAGTCAAATGGACAATGTCATTATTAGCAAAATAATGCTGAGGTTGATGAAGTCTGGGCTTTAGGTATACCTTTTATTGAATATCAACAGGAGTTTAAAAACTCATTCTGAATATGGACTGTTTTATCCCATGAAGCAGGATTAATATGGTCAGTATAAGGACACTGACATTTTATTATAGTAAATGATCACATAGTGAAATGAATTCATACAAACACTCCCCTCATGGCTAAATATAATGTGCGTTTGCTTATTAGCTTGGTACGTTGTAAATACTCTATAAAAGTTAGCGATCGTCATCTACTTTGGATAAGTTATCTTATTTCACGCCTTATATAAACCTCAAACTCACACAGGGGCTCCCTGATTTTGGTCCTTTCGACCATCACATACCATACTAAACCGCATGCAAAATAGAGGCTCAGCAGGTGCACGTGGAACCCATAGGCGTCAGGGGCTCATCTTTATGAAGTACAGTTTTTTCCAAACTGCAGGCTCTCTTAAAACTTCCAAGTTTACTGCGATCATATTTTATTTTTCTTTAATAAGAAATTCTTTCTGAAATGTATTGCCGGTGAACAAATAACAAAACTGACAAACACTGAAGTCTTTTATGGTTCTCTGAACGCAAAGAATAAGGTGTGATCAAATTTGTGCACATTAGGTTCGTGTTTTCCTGTCCCTAGCTCTTCTTACATGTTTAGAACCATTTCTCTTAACCACTTGTTTTGTCTTCTGGCTACGTTTTATCATTACCCACAAATTCAATAAATGAGGCATTCATATTTCATAGTTGAGACTCAGTGAATCAGGACAACAGCATCAGAAAAGTAAAAGAAAACAACAAAATGTTAAGCCTAGTATATTTTAGTTTATATCACTAAGCATTATTTCCAGTTCAGTTTTTTAAAAAAGTATCCCTTTAAAATACACATTTTAAACTACCCAACTACATAAAGCTTGCCAGCTGGCCACTTAGATTTTGGAGAGGGGCTATACAGGTTGGAGGGGATTCACAAAATAAAATGCATCTTTTTTAAAACCAAAGGAAACATACACATGCATTTCTAATTCACATAGCCTATTTGTCTTTACAGTCTGCTGATAAACACTGATTTTTAAACATTTTATATAAAATTAAATAACATGGAAAAATAAATATGCATTGTTATATAAACACACAGAAATCTGTACTGCTCAAAATATTCAGATAACACTAGGCTTGGCTGCTTAAAACTGTATTCATAAAGTATGATAGTGATATTTACAGTCTTAGTTTTGCTAGATACAGATGCAGTGAGGTGATAAAATACCATTGCCAGATATTTTCTCTTCCTACCTAAGGAAGTTGCAAACTTCAGTATGAAAATGAGGTAGACACAAATTCATAAGTTGGCCAGGCAGAGACAAAAGCACAGTTCCTTCGTGAGCCCATAAATTCTCATTATCCAGGTCGCCACGCATTATTCCAAAGCACCTACAGCAAGTCTCCGAGAATACTTTCAAGTTTGTCATGAAAAACCCTAACAAGCAGTTTCTCCTAAGGAGAACCATGGCCTCCACGATTAGCGGCAAGCAGGTACAAGGGGCAGGGCAGAAAGGAGTGCTATGGGACCAGCTTGGTCAGGTGACATCATCAGAAACCTCTCTACTTTCATTATCTCTATGGATCTGCTTGCTGTCGAAGGCTGCGGGTTTTCAACCTACTTTCTGCTGTTAGTCTGACAGCACAGAGCACTCTTTCCAACATATTCTCTAGTGATGGGATATGTGCATTCCCTCCTCAGTCTGCTCCCAGCACTGCTACAGGAGCCGACTGAAAGGCCTATCACTCTAATGAGCATGTTACCAAGTACGAGTGCAAGGACACATTCAAAAGCGGAGAGAAAAGGCTGGATTTTTGGAGGATGCTTTTCACCACACATGATTCTAAATCTGCAATGACATGAGCCAGAACTAAGGGTCTAAAACCAGTACTTGAACCTGACGTTCACCAAAGCGTCATTTTAGAGACACTAGCAGCCATGCTAACAGTGATGTGGCGTTTCTTTCCTAAATATCACTCCTTAGTAACAACTGTTGAGTGAGGCCATCTCCATTGTGACCTTGGGAAAGGCCTCCTCGCACAGCAGCAGTTGCTTCTGAACAATATCTCTGGTGGGTGAAAATCTGGAGAGAGAAAGCAACCCTATGGAATGACTAATTGCTACCCCTGGTCTCTGATAGAGTGAGTCGGCTTTCGAGAGAAAGCAATGGGTTAGCACCTCAAATATACTTTTTGTTGTTAATTTCATTGTCAGTTACAGTGATAAAGCACCATAGGAGTGGCTTTATGGCTATCCACACGATTCACTGAGGTATGCTTCAGTTAAGAATTGCTCAGCAATTATACCAAAGTACCTACAAAAATCAACATAAAAGTAAAATCAAAGTCCTACGGTAGGAATCTGAAAGACTGTCCTCACACACACAAATTTAAGTAATATATTAATGTATCTATTTAAATAAAATGCTTTTGATTTTCTTTTTTAAAAAAAATCACAGTGAGAAGCCTTACACAGGTGGCCTTGCTCCTACACCGCAGAGGCATTGAAATACAGTCTCGAATAACGACCGCTTTACAAAGGAAGCATGAAAATCCTATCGGCAGCAAAAATAGTTTCGAAATCCAAGTATTCTTTTCTGTGTATAACAGAGCATCAGCACCTCTTTCCCTCTCTGTTTCTGTGTGTGTGTTTCAGAAAACTGCGTGTTGGCCTAAGAACAACCACAATAAAAATCTTAATGTTTTCAGCTAAATTAGCAGGTCATATTTTTAAGATTTAAGCTCTTAAAACACCTGCGGGAGGCGGTGATGATCCTGGGGGAAAAATCTGAGTGGTATTTAGAAAGCATTCAAGGAAGAGAATGCTATGGAAACCAATATAAAATATGTTATACATTGTATATAATGTGTATATATACACATATACGTATATACAGTATATAATATTTTATGAGTACACACACACACACACACACCCTCTGAAGGTTAAGGGATATTTTTTGGTCAAAATTTAAAGAATAACAACTTTTTAGAGGACTAGTAGTTTCTGATATGGAGCCGAGCGAACAAGGTACAAATATCATGGACTGAAGAGGGATGATTTCTTGAAAAATAATCTGTCAGGTGACTGAGGGAAGTGGGGAATGCTGGAGGATGTTCCTGACATCCACAGTCATTTCTGATCTTTTTCAAAATGTTCATTTTGGCGGGGGGGAGGGTCAGTGCTGCAGACAAAATGCTCCGGGTGAATATACAACTGACTCCACATGGCATTTCCTAAGCTTTTGAATGAAAGCCTGACAGCCCAGCTAACTAGTGCCAGGAGAGATGATATTCTACATTTCTCCAGCTTTCTACTTAATACCAAGTACAGTAGTTACAGAGCTAGGTTCTACCTGCACACATAATCTCAGACCCTGAAACCCTTGGCTCTTAAAAGCATCAATAGGGATTAGTCATTTCACTTCAGTTCATCTACTCTTTATCTAGTTTCAGGAATGGTTAAGACTTTTCCTCCAAATCTTCTGGAATAAAAAAAGACTTGCGGATATGACTTCATATACTACTAAATTCAGGTTCAGTGCAATTAATGTATTTACAGAAACACTTAACTATTTACAGGAAGCAGCCCTAACGGCTCCACAGATGATAAGACAACTTAGCCAAAGTACTATTTTGACATAATGGACCTTCTGTTTGCCTAGAGCTGCCCCAAAAGTTTGCATAGTATTTACAGTGGCAAACCTGTCTTAAAATGTCAGCTAAGCAGATAGGAAGGGAAGCCTAGGACTGAAGCAAAAAATTGTCTCTAGCGATGGGCTTTGCGTCCTGTGGAAAGAGAGAGAACGTTTCGGATACCTCGAAAGGCTCCAAGTCACTGAGTCCAGTGTGGCTGATCTTATGCATTTTCACAATGATTTCAGTCTATTTTGTGGGCACAGCCTTTGTGGTCACTGTGTTGAGTTTGTACCCGAGTCACATAGAAGCAAACTACACTCACGGAAGAAAAAATTGCTTTGGCCTCAATATGCAGGTATCTTTCCCCAAAAGTCAAAACTCCCACAGTTTAGGAAAGGAAAGAATGTCTGCTATTGAGTTGTCTGCTGACATCACTTTGGAGCTTAATAACTATACAAACTTATTTCATTTCTTTAAAATATCTATATAGACAGTCTTGCTTTTCTAAAAACTAAACGAAACCAAAAAAGCCAGAAGCTACTTCTTGAGATTGGCCCCAGGCCTATGTGAGGTACACGTATTCCCGTAGTCACTTTGGCAAAATCACAGAACATGAATTCTGTTGTGTGTCAGTATGAAGAAAATCCCAGACCACAGCCCAGGTTCAGGATGCCCTCGTGAGCAAGACAACTGTCACCGAGGAGTGCCCAGAACACCTCGGAATTGGGTCTGTTAGTTAAGATAGTTTGGTCAACAAACATTAAGGATTAGGGCCGTACCGAACTCCAGGGGCCAGTATTCCACGCGGCGTCTTGAGGACAAGCATGTGTGTTACACTGCTCACGATCCGGGGGTTTATCGAGGATCTCACAGCTCAGATCTGGAAACCGCTCACCGCTGGGCCGCTGGCAGACCACCAGTCTTGTACGCAGGCCTCCACCACATCCCTTGGTGCACTACGAGAGGAGAAAGCAAAGCTGCAGTCCCTCGGTACAGCCGCTGACGAATTATATCTCCTCTCCCATAACAACAGTTTCCTCACCACGGCACTGGGCAAGGGAAGACTCCAGGCGGACCCAAGCTGAATTACCAACATATTTATATGCAGCAGACTAGAAACTGTCTGCCTTACTGGTAGACACTGGTTATTGAGAGCATCCTCATCCCTGTACTAATGCTTTTACAGGCATTCTCTCATCAAGAGGAGACTCTAATTATGTACCCCATTATACAAATGGGACAAGTGAGCTTAAAAGAAGTTAATTCACTTGATCAAGGCCAATGCAACAACAAGTGACTAGATAAGATGGTGGCCATTTCTCTGATAGATATGAAACCAAAAATCCAAAAGATAAAAATTCCTACACCACCCAGTACCAAAAAAAGGATGTAAAGACTTAGCGGGGTTTACTTTCCAGCAACTTCTAAAAAGCTGTCACCAATGTTTGGCTCTTCCGTGACTCCAATCTCCACAGACCTTGATGATGTCACAGTATTTTACGCTCTCTCTGACTCTTGGGATAACGATGACTTTCCCCAGGAAGAATAAACAATGTGGTGGGAATGTTGGATAAAGTTCTGACTCTGGCTAGGCCCAAACTTCTGAGGCAGGAACAAGCTGTATTTCTTGGACACAGCTGCTGTGCTCACATCCAGGAACACTGACATCTGGCTCCCCCACTGTGTCAGGGCCACATCTCCCACAGAACTTGGAATGATCTGGTCTGTGCTGACAGCAAGCATCCCAGTCAATGCGTGTACTCTCCTGGCTTTGGTTCAATTACAGAAGCTTAATCATGGGTCCCATAGGATAGAACTCTGTGAGGAGATTTGGGAAACCCATAATACATGAGTTTTGAAGTCTGACTCCCCCTTCCTGCTTTCCACCAAAGCCCTCCAGAATGACGTACTGTCAACCAAAGTCAACAGAACATTCTGTTATAACTTCCTACGATTATTAGGTTATGTGAAGTGTGGACTTGGGATTTTGGTTAGCTAGGAGTGTGGACTAACGTGCCCCATCTCATTTGTCTTTTTCCCTCTCTTGGCACTGGGGTCTCCAAGTTGTTAATCCTCATGTTTTATTTTATAAATTTTACAGTCACAACAGGCCAATGCAACAAGCTCTAAATCTGTGCTCTCCCTGTGGACTCAAGAGTAGAGACATACGTTGTTGGTTAATTATACACAAAACAATAAGTGTCTAAGCCCTACACAGAAGAGCAGCTGAAAACCCTATTTGATAATAATAATACTAATGATAAACAGTAGTAGCAAGTATGATGATTATCATTATTATAATAGCAGTTTACTCTGAAGGTCACGGGCTAGGTATTTGACACGCACTACATAGTCAGGAACTGGTGCCATTATTATTCCCATTTATAGATGATGCTACAGACATTTAGCAAAGTTACATAATTTGCCAAGGCCACAAAGCTTATCAGAGTCAGGGCTGGGAACGTAAACCAGTTTTGTCTGCTCCTAGCTCCTAACACTCTACTGCCCCTCATTGGTTATAGGATGGCACTCTTAAAAGGTAAGAGCTGAAGAATTCTCTTCCATTATTAAAATGCAACACCTCTGATGGCAATAACAGCACCTGTTCATTCTGGTTCCATCAGGCATGTGAAATCCTAGGATTTGGTTTCATCAAGGACTTTAAAGATGCCGTGGGAACAAGAGTGCATCACGAACACCTCAAAACTATGAAAAAGATGCTAACACTTTCATGGACCAATTTAATACATATTTCCAATTACCTTAAAAGGGTCCATATTTTAATCAGCAGAGGTTAACCCACAATTTAACCTAGCATTTACCTGAAGGCTTTGCCACTGTTCCTCTCCTATGTATTTAAAAACTGTCTCTAATTGGCAATAAAGGCACCCTTAAAATAGTCCAGAATTGAGACAGGTCTCATACTCAATTCCAAGTCAAGAAACTTTCACTAGAGCTCGTTCTTCATCCTTAAACTATGAACGGATTAGGATTCGTCAGTAAAATTGCTCTGTGTTTTTTCCAAAGGACGAACAAACGGATGGCTCTCTCTCACCTCTCCCCAGTTGCCATAAGCCCAGTGAGGACAAGGGCCAGATTCACAGGCTCTTTGCTCATCAGGTTTTATTCTCTCCACGCAGTCATTCGCGGTGTATCCGTTTTCATCCTGACACACAACCACGCGCCGCTGGGACCCACCAGCACAGGTACTGGAACACTGAACACATCAGACATCAGTCAGCAGGTGAATCCCCACCTCCAACTGCAGCTTATGGACACAAGAAGCGGTCACTTGAAAGGTCAGAGACAAATGTGACAGAATGCATTCTCAGGTCTTCCAGACAATGGACAGAAAGCAAGCACGCGAACTTCCTTCTGTGGGGCTGTTTCTGGCACATGCCTTCTAAATACCCAGACGGCAGAAATAGGGCTTCTCCTTTGCACAAATTAGGACCTCAGTAGGAGTTTAAAAGAACGATAATGTCTTATCACTTGCAAAGCAGTCCCATTTATTGTCTTCCTTTAACCCCTCTACATCCCTGAGAAGTACAGAGGTGTTCATGGACACCATAGTCTATAAGAAACTCTTTTCTTTTAATCCAAGTGCTTATTTAGATTCCACATTTGACTTCCCTTTCAACAAAGAGGTCAAATTACCTGCTTACTGATACAGAGGCTGTTGCAACTGAGCCTCGGTATCAACTCATTCAATTACCCAAAGCATCATGGAATGTCGCTTAGACATCATTGCCTCACAGGGAATGTTCCCTTCTCTCCCTTTGCAACAGCCTTGACTTTGGTGGCTGATGTCAGCAAGATGTGTTTCTTAATTTCTTTTTTTACTTCCACAAGGACCTTAATTGGTTTCCACATTGACAAGCCTCTCTTCAGGGGCACTTTTTGTCTACTGTTCTCTCTCATGCTTGTCACAGAATTATGTTTGCATTTCAGCTAATTTCCCACACAAGCTTCTCATACTTCTCTTATTTATCTACATCTTGAGTGTTTTTTTTTTCTTTCCACAATGCCCTTATCTTTTCAAAACCAATGTGTTTGCTAGTATCCTTCGCTCTGACCCTTAACTTGTAAAATCAGTTTGCCTATTAAAAAAACCAACTAGTCCTCAAAATAGTGTAATTCCCATGAATTATTTATCATCCTCCCAAAGCACTGGCAATGTTTTTTGTTGTTGTTGGTGTTGTTGTTGTTTTGTTTTGTTTTTAAGTTCTGGGTTCTGATGGTGGATTTGCGCTTTCTATTGAACCCTAGCTCAAACTAGGGTTACTTCAAGATACCTGCCAACAATGCTTCTTACTGGTCAGCTTCTTCCAAATAAAGCTGTGAATATATTTTTGGGCTTACTGCATTGGACCCAAGTTCAATTTCTCTGCCGATACTGGATAAATTATGTGTTACTTAAAATACATTGGGTTTAATTTTAAAATGCTGAACAGGAAAACAGATTTATGACTTCTCTCTGAGAAAATATTTAGGCAATTTCTGATTTGTAAAAATCCCATCTCTACTCTTTGAGGATTCTGATATAATAACTCTAAACTTGAACATACTTGTTTTCTGTTTTTAAACATCTTAGGATATCATAGAAAGCACAGAATCATTATTTTAATTGATTTTGGGGACCAGAATTTATTTGTAATGTTAGGAAGGAACTTCCCTACTGTAAGTACATTTGTAATATATATTTTGGCTCTTGAATTTTCCCCTTGATAATACAATCTTGTATCATTCTTTTATTACCTCACCTATGAGCATTACTGCCTCAATGAATTGGTTAAACTCCTTAAAGGAAGGTTCAATGTCATCCTGTATTTCTATTAGCTCCCATAGCACCAGTCATAGGCTATGTATACCACTATCCAATTAAAGTTAGTGGAAACAACAGCTCCATAAACCACAGGCCACCCCCCCCCCCAATATGGCTGACTGGAGCAAGGCTAGTCACCTGATCTAAGGATAACCAATCCATTGGCTACCCAGTAGTCAATCAGATGTTTCCTGCTTAAAATCTGACCAAAGAGCATGAAGACAGTGCTTTGCTGGGACCAAGTAACTCCACTGTATAGTGCTGAACTCTCTGAACCAGGGCCTGTTTCGGTCTTTATAATCCCATAGACAAGTAAAGTGATGCACCTACATTTTCTCCAGGTTCAATGTGGCCATTTTTTTTTTTTTTTAATTAGCAGGGATTCTTAGTTCTATTTCCTATCACAGAATTTCACTCTTGACTTCTTTTGTTTATAATCTGCCTCTCATTTTTAAAAAGATTTTATTTATTTACTTGAGAGAGACAGAGAGTGCGGGAGAGGGAAGAGGGACTCTGAAGCAGACTCTGCTCTGAGCACAGAGCCCGACGTGGGGCTTGATCCCACCACTGCGAGATCATGACCTGAGCCAAAACCAAGAGTCAGACGCTTAACTGACTTGAGTCCCCTAGGCACCCTGCTGCAATCTTCCTGTCCTTTTTACGATGACATATTTCCCTAGGTAAACATTTCTTCAACTAAAACCTGCACCCATCATTCACGCTGGTCAAAATAAGAAAGAATGGTCTTTGTAGGAGCAAAAAGAGAGGGACATCTGTTTTTCTTACCTGCCTAGCATACTTTCCCTCATATCTGGAAGCCCAATTCTCCTTAAAGGGGCCATTTCTTCCCCAATGGATGTCATCTTGGTGAGACTATCTAATAAAATACACTGCCCTTCCCTGGTCAATGAATGGGCAGGTAGAACAAGCTGGGTCTATGAGACTTTGCTGAGAATTTGAATCCTAAGCAGGGTGGATGAGAGTTAAAAGGGATTTATTAAGATAGAAACTCCCTACAGTAATTATCCCTTAATTTCTACTCTATCTAGAGAGAAGTTGGCAAGACACGGCATGAAGGCCAAGTATGACCTGCTACTGTTTTATAAATAAAGTTTTATCAGAAAGTAGCCATGCCCACTCATTTATGTATCATCTATACCTGCTTTTGTGCTCCAACAGCAGAGCTGGTTACTTGTGCCAGAGACTATATGATTCACATCACAGAAAATACTTACTATCTGGTCCTTTGCAAAAAAGATTTGCCAACCGCTGAGCTAGATCCCTGGAGATGCTGACACTCTGTGTCTGCTGGGGCCACATGAAAAGTGTAGCTTGTTTGTTTTATTTTCACTTGAAAGAGTCAGCTGCTTTTCTTTTGTTCACAACCAGAGACTCCTGATTGGTAACAATGGGGAAAACCTCACACAGGGTTCAGGTTTATGCAGAAATGTACTATCAAACGAGGTTTTATGCCACTGAAAACATTAGATTCCCATCGTCCAGTGTTTATGATTCTTTCCTGCCACGGAAAGCAGGGAGGATCACAGTTTGTGTGCTGCACCAAGCAAAGATGCGTGTACATTCCACACACCCCTGGGAGCAGGTCAGGCACATCAAGCTAGAGCTGAAAAAAATCACATTGTCCATCTTCAGCCTCACTTAACTTCAGGAAAAAAAAAAAAATCCCCAAACAAAAAATAGGCACAATGAGGCAAAGAATGGTATTGCCCATTGCTGCAAAAAGGTTACTTAATCCTCCCTAATTGGGAACACTGCCCAAGGGCAGAATCATTCAATTTTAAAAGAATGCATCATCTCCAAATGTAGTCCTAAGTAAAAATAGCTTTGAATTTTTTTAAAGAGTTCTAGTGCTATCATTAGAATACATATGTGAGTTTTGAAGTTTTTCAACCAGAAAAACATTGGGACACTCAGTGATTATCTCCCTTGGTCACCCTTTAACTTCTCTGAACCCAGATCTCTTTTACCCCAGGCAAAGGAAGCCTTAAAGTGGAGAGCAAGCACAGAGAATGAGGGTGAAGGTCCCGGGGGCAGTGGGGTTCTGCCCTGCAGTGGGTGAAAATGCTCAGTGGTTAATCAGTATTCACAGGAAAGGAGATCTCATCTACTGAGACATAACCACAGTGGGAAGCAGACAGGTTCCTTCTAACGCTTTTTCGTTCAGAAATAATTAAACACAATCAGTGGTACGAGAAGGAAACTAAGAGTAAACAATTAAAACGAAGACCCCAGTGATTACTAGGCACCTTCTCATTCCCCACACCTCAACAGGGTCCCTTGCTACCTTACTCCTCCTGTAATTCCATTAGACACATCCAGGATTCCACAATATAATGATCTGGGGAAAAATTATTCAGTAAAAAAACCCGTAAAGATTCAAAGCATATTTTCCCTGTGACTATTAAATATCGTTTAAGGTCTTCCTAATGTGAAGGATGACGATAGGAAAAATGAGCCAGTTCTCCCTCTGGGGGGGGCAGTGTGCAGAGGACTTTACGGGTATCATCACATGGGTTTCTTACCACAACCCAGAAAAGCTGGAATATTGTTTACTTTGTTTTACAAAGAACCTGAGGTCCATGGAGAACAGGGAAGCCACTAAGGATCTCAAAATATGAAAGGGCAAGTCTTTGGCTCAAACAGAGGCATCTGTCGCTCAGAGGCTGTGCTGCTGGCCATCAGGTATGGTAGTTCTCCTCCAAGCACAGAATTACCTCGACTAGTGTGCCCCGCCCCCCCCAATCCAGGGCAATGAACCACTACAAGTTACCCAGGGGCTGTGCCACTGTGCTCATCTGGAAAATAGCAAGAAGGAAAATGACCTTCCTAAGAGCTCCCTTTCAGAAAACTTCCTCTGTCTTTTTAATTTCTTTATGGGTAGGAGCTGCCTGCCACCCCAGCCTTTGGGATTTATCATCATGTCATCAGGGTCTTCCCAGCACTGACTAGAAGCCAGTGATCTTGTGGGCCAGCTGGGACACGCCCCCCTCCACCCAAGTAAGGTAGCTGATAGATGGCCTGCAGACACTATTGGGGGACACAGCAATGAACCCATCATGGTTGACCGAAACCAATCCCTCGTGAGAAAAAAGGCTTTGGAGGTGTTTCTAATCTGCTTGCCGCCCAAAGCTGAAAGTGTGAAAGAGAAGAGAGCAAAGCAGAGAAAGACTTCGGGAAATACTCACTGCTCCCCAGGGGCCAGTCCTCCACTGGTTTCCACCAAGCACGTGGGTGCGACTGGGGCCAGCACTTCGGGGGCGGTAATCCTCACTCTGGAAGGGGTGCTGAGCGAGACCACTGTCTGGGGTCCGCTGAGGACACGGTGAAGTGGAACAGTCCTGGTCAGTTTCTGGGATGTAATCTGGGTCACATTCACTCTGATCGATCACGTGGTCACTGTAGTTGACACATACCACTTGCCGGGTCGCCCTGCCTTGCCCACACGTCACGGAGCACTATGTTGAACATCCAGAAAGAGAAAGGGATTGGTCACTGCCAGTCATAAATCCATCCATGGACATTTTCAGTGGATGGCCCACACCTCACCCTGCTGCTCAGGCCCCAAACCTTGGCGTCATCCTTGTCTGTTCCCTGTCTTTCCACCCTCCAGCCATTATCACTGAAAAACTGTCTGCTCAGTAGTCACTCTATACCCCTAATCCAGCCACTTCCCATCATCGGCACGGTCACCTGCCCGGCCAGGACTACCGCAATGGCTTTTCCAGCTGCAATCCTCCTTACAATCTGGACACCCCCCACCCCAGGCCAAGTCTGTTAACATATCACCAGCCATGACCCTTACAAATAAAAGATCAGGCCATTCTCTCCAGTGACTTCCCAATTCACTTTGAATAATGTCCAAAGTCCTCATCTTAGCCTGCAAGGCCCTCTGCATGGCCACTGGCTACCTCCTTGACCCAGCTCCTGTCATTCTCCACTCACTGCACTCCAGCTAAGCTGGGCTAATCAATGTTTCTTGAACATGCCAAGAACTCCTTACTCAGGATCTTTGCACCTGCTGTGCCTTTTCCTTTACAACACAGATGTCCACTGGACTCACTCCCTCACTTTATTCAATTCTAGCTCATTGTGCTGTTAGGCCTTATTTGACCACCCTATCTAAAAGCACATCCCAGCTTTCCCTATGCCCTTATTTGCTTGACATTTTTCTAGGACTTGTCAGTGTTTGTTGTTAAATGTATTTATCAGTGTTTGTTGCTATATGTATCTATTTCTTTATCTGTTCATTGATTGAAACCTCCATTGGAATGATCTCCATGAAGGTCAGGACTTTATTATATGCTGTTCACTGCTTTTTCTATTCTAAGCTTTTATAAATATTTGGTGCACAGACAGATGTACTTAATGGATGGATGGATGGATAGAAAGACTAAAAGCTCAGGCATGAGAGTGATATTATCTACCATTTACTGAGCACCTACTTTGTACTAAGCATTTAACACAGATAATCTCAGATAATACTTATAACCATCTTGTAAGGTAGGTATTCTTCCTTAGTCTTTTAAAAGAAGAAATTGGACTCAAACACTTTAACCAGACTGCTCAAGGTCATGCATCCAGTAAATATCAAGATCTGGATTTTTAGATGTCTCTCTTCGAATCTACTGCTCAAACTTCATACATATGTTACTTATTGAGATATGAATTATCTATTTTCCTTCTGGCTTCTTCTCACCTATCCTAAGCTTTGTATTTCCTGGGCTCTGGGAGTTTTGCAAGGCAGAAAGCGGAACTGCCTGAAGATAAAGGTTTTTCTTTTCTTTTTTTAAGATTGTATTTACTTGAGAGAGAGAGAGAGAGAGAGAGAGAGAGAGAGAGAGAGAGAGAGAGAAAGCGGGCGAGCTATGGAGCAGGAAGGGGAGCACAAGGAGAGACTCTGTGCTAACTGCAGAGCCCCACGTGGGGCTCCACTCCAACACCCCAAGATCATGACCTGAGTGGAAATCAAGAGTTAATTGCTTAACTGACTGAGCCACCCAGGTGGTCTGAGAAAGGTTCTCCTTTTATAAATGTTCATAGATGAGGGGCGCTTGGGTGGCTCAGAGGGTTAAGCCTCTGCCTTCGGCTCAGGTCAGGATCTCAGGGTCCTGGTATTGAGTCTCACATCGGGCTCTCTGCTCAGCAGGGTGCCTGCTTCCCCCTCTTTCTCTGCCTGCCTCTCTGCCTATTTATGATCTCTCTGTGTCAAATAAATAAATAAAATCTTAAAAAAAAAAAGTCCATAGATGAAAAAAACAAAACCAAACCAAAATAAACAAAAAGCCCATAGATGGTGCCTGGTGTGCACAGGAGGCAGAGCCGTGGTACTGGGTGAGGATTCCCACTTCCCACTCTGGATAGGGAAGCCAAGAGCCACGGGACTTCAAGAGACCCCCAGACTCCAGGCCAGAGGCCCTCTCCTTACTCCCCTCTTCTCCCTGGCACCTGTGGTTCTCCACCAGCCTGTTACATTCTCACGTGACTCAATTAACACAAGGTTTTCCAGTCAATCCAACAAAGGAAACTGCACACTGATTCACACATTTTAACAACGCCCATTTCTTGCCCATCTGGTTAAGATTCATACCAGCTGTACATATAGGAGGCAAAATAATTTAAATCGCAGGCTAAGTCCAACTGTAAAATAATAATACCCATGGACATTTGGGACCTGTCACTAGCCATCATCTTATGGTTCCCCCAGTCATTTCCCAATTCCAAAGAATCCACTTGCTTACAGGGCTCCAGTCCAAAGCCTTCCACTGTCCACAGGGGGTCACAGAACATTCTTCCTTCGCCAGCGGTCTGGGCAGGGTCACACAGGCACTCTCGTCAGCCACAGAGCCGTCCTCATCCCGGCAGCTGACGTATCTCATCCGAGTACCTTTTCCACAAGTGGCTGAGCACTGGGTGTTGAAGTAAAACAACGCAGGTATGTTATTTTGAAACGATGATTCACTGGACAGTAACCCACTTCCTACAGTCATGTCAGAGAACCTCTGCCTCCCCTTCCGCCCTCTCTATGTCTTCCATCTATTTCTTACTGGTGTCCAAGACCCAAATCGCCACTGGGTTCTTGGTGCACTGTGTGTGCTTCTCCTTGCTTCCGGGACAGCAGGGGGAGGGTGACAAGACGGTAATTCGCAGTCCTAGATGGGGGAGGGGCAGAAAAGCCAAAGTTACCGTGAAGTCCATGTACACTTTCACCTATAAAATGGGGTATAGTCTGAGTCACTCTGAGAGTGTCCTGATACAGAGCAGGGATTTCCTGAATGATGTTTAATACCATAGTTCTCTGCCTGTTCAATTAGAAACAGAAAAAGATACTGCAAAATGGCACGGAAGTACGGAAAGATCAGGATATCTTTTTAAAAGTTCTGAAGACCAAATTCTGTTCTCACAGTTCGATTAATTTCCTAATCAGAACTTGCTGATCAGGAACTGGCCTTCCAAGTTTACCTAAGGAGAACTCCCACAGTACTAATGATAGTCAAATCTAGGTCTAAGAGGTGTAGTAAATATACCAATGCCTGAAATGTACAGAACCCTGGTCAATCACTCAGAGGACATCCCTACAGCGAATTGAGGTTATCTGTGTGTAGATAACATTTTGGGATTTATAGATGGGAAAACAGAAGTGAATACTTGCTCATAATTTAGTGAATATTCTTTGAGTAACGTATCCGTTAAATGCGTGTGATGGGCCAGGCATGGTGCAAAGTGTGGTGAGGTCAGTGCTAAGCCTGACATTGGGGAGCTCCCAAACTAAATGGGGAAATTCTATTTGTTGGCTCCAGACCCTGCCTATTCTTCTGCCTAAAGTCCAAAGAAAACCACACGCAACTTTTCCCACCACGAAGAAACTGTCCATATGCTTCAACGGCGGGAGCTGCCCTATACTCCATCAGATCTTACAGAACAATTTGGAGAGAAATGTGTATTTTGAATCTCTAAGGGAGTTGCTAAATCCTCACCTCATGACCATTTAGATGTAATAGCTAACATTTTACAGGCATTTAGCTTGTGGTTTAGAACATTTCAGGAACGTAAAAAAAAAGATGACACGAGTCACAAGAGATATTTTATCACTGATCATGATGACATGAACAACAATGCTGTATTCATTTACTTTCTGACACTCTTCATCCAGTGACAACACTTGTGGAAATGTGCTCAGAATGGAAGCAGGACACTGGCCCAATGGGGCCCCAGAGCATGAGCTCTGGGCATGGTCAGCGTTTAACTCCTATCTTTGGCAGTCAGCAAAACTGATTCACAAACCCAAATCTCCTTACAGTCTTTTCCCATAAATGATGCTAATATCCAGGCCCACAAAGAGGAAGGTGCTGGTAATGACTGCCAGCTGGCTCTCTTGTGAAAAAAGGTGTACATGTGTGTGTCTGTGGAAACGTTTACACACACACACACACACACACACACACTATAAGCACATGTATACCTATATATGTATATAGATGTTTGTTTGCTTATCATAAATTTTACTGATATAAAGGTTGTATAGCACACAATTTATATATAACAATAATATATACAATTCTTTCTTTTAAATTCCATACAGTCAATTGAGTCTCACAGAATACTTTTACTGATTTTTGTTGAATTATTGAATCTGTGGCCAAAATATGGTTGTAATTGCTCAATAAGTACAGTTCTGACATGAATGAGAGTTGATACTTTATGCTGAATTCGAGTAAGGTGGCAGGGAACAATCAGGATCTACGTCAGAACTCCATCCATCTACCAATGACATGAGTGACTCTTGCGCTGAAGCAGACAATGATTTCCAAATGCCAGAAGGATATTTCCTTCATCTTATGTGTTATTTACAATGTGACAGCCCTGGACTGGACTCTTTGAAACATAATGCAGATTCTGAGTAATCTGCATTATCATTATTTTCTCCATCACTTTCTTAAGTTTAAAGAAAATAATTTAAACCCAGAATTATAGTATTTGTTGATTTCTGGGGTGTAAACACTGTCACAACGGCCAATCTTAAGCACCAACATGATGCCAGTGAACACAGACTTGGGAAGAGATATGCACTAGCTCACCATTATTCAGTATTTTCACCTTACAAATACGTAAATATAAATCACCTCAATAGCAGAGATAATACTAAAATGGAGTAAAGCAATGAGAAAGTGATAAGGGTGGTATATTTATCAGCTTTGTTTTAGATACTATTCTATTTAATCATAGGTTCATGTTTTCAATTTTTAATTTCGCTCTATTTAGCAACCAGCTTGGAGAATTCCTGAAAATTTACCAATTAGCTCTTGTGAGCTGGTGCAGACCAGCCCGAGCACACTGCTCTTCGAACACATCACACTGTCTACTAAGACCGACGCTGAAATCATTAAAAAATATCTGAGTTAAAGAAAACAGAACCAAAAAATCAACATTTGCTATCCAATGAAAAAATCAGAATCAAATGCACATACACTTCCAATAACCAGAGAAGAATGGAACTGGTGCATCGAAATACTCAAGATACAGCAAATAGGTATATCTGGACAATTGAGCTAATCAGCTGGTGGCTCTACCGACATACTTATGTATGAAAGGACTTCAACTGTGGCTGAACCACTGGGAAGTTCTAGCACCTCAGTGCCCAAAGCCAAGCACTGAGCAGGACAAAGGAGCCTTACCTGGGTATCTGTCGGTCTAGTGGCCGCATTACAGTCATTGTCATCTACCACGGACATGTAAGTCCCAATGATGCATTTCACTGCTCTTAGCTGGTATCCTTGTCCACAAGTGACACTGCACTGAGGGAAAGAAATACAACAGAAGGTATGCACATTTCAGCAAATTTTACAAGAAAAAAATTTTTTTCCATCCTAGTGGAGCAGAGGGCTGGCGCTCAGAGAAATTAAGCAAAAGAGAACGAGCCCTCTCTGCATGAATGATATTCATCAGCTATCACTTAAATGCTTAGAATTATTTCTACCTCCCACTGGAATTGTATTCACAGGACTTCAACTCCTGGACTGTGATCGGATACATCCCTATTTCAAAACTTACTACAAAGCAACAGTGATCAAAACAAAATAGAATAGAGTCCAGCAATAAACCCATACAACTAAGGCCAAATGACTGGCAACAGATTCTCAGACATACAATGGGAGAAAGAAGGATCTCTTCAACAAATGCCGTGGCACAAGTGGCTATCTATATGCAAAAGTATGAAGCTGAGCTCCTGGCTCACCTGTACACAGAAATTAACCACCAATAGATCAAAGACCTCAACATGGTAGCTAAAACCATAAAACTCTGAGAAGAAAAGTTTATCTTTTCTTCATGACACAGAATTTAGAAATGATTTCTTGGATATGCCACCCCAGGCATAGGCAACAAAGGAAAAAATAGACAGGTTGTATTTTATCACAATTAAAAACTTCTGCATCTTGGGGACACCTGGGTGGCTCAGTCATTTAGCATCTGCCTTGGGCTCAGGATCGAGCCCCACTTTGGGCTCCCTGCTCGGCGGGAAGCCTGCTTCTCCCTCTCTCACCCCCCCCACTTGTGTTCCCTCTCTAGCTGTATTTCTCTCTGTCAAATAAATAAATAAAATCTTAAAAAAACCCCAAAACTTCTGCATCAATGGACACCATCAGCAGAGTGGAAAGGCAACCTATCATGGGATGGGAGGAAATATTTGCAAATCAAATATCTGATAAAGGGTTGAAACCCACAATATAAAGAACAGTTATAATTCAACAGCAAAAAGTCAACCTCATTAAAAAACAGGAAAAGAAGCACTGTTAAACTGTACGCTAAGGGGCGCCTGGGTGGCTCAGTCGGTGGAGCTGGCTCTCCATCGCTGCTCTGGTCGTGATCTCGGGTCGTGGGATCAAGCTCAGCGTGGGGCTCCGCATTCAGTGTGGAATCTGCTTGTACCTCTCCATCCCTTACTCTCCCGCTGCCCCTCTCCCCACTCTCTAAAGTGGATAGATAAAATCTTTTGGGGAAAAAAAAAGAAAAAAAACTAAGCAAAAACAAACCAACAAAAAACTGTATGCTTTCAAATGGTTAAGATGGCGGGCACCTGGGTGGCTCAGTCAGATAGTGTCCGACTCTTGTCTTCTGTTCAGGTCATGATCACCGAGTGGGGAGATAGAGCCCCACATCAGGCTCTGTTCTCAGTGTGGAGTCTGCATGAGATTCTCTCTTTCCCTTCCTTTTGCCCCTCCCCCACCCACGCTCACTCTTCTTCTTTCTCAATAAATAAATAAAATCTTCAAAGAATGGTTAAGATGGTAAATTTGATGTGGTATATTTTTTGACCATAATTACAACTTTTTAAAAAATGGGCAAGGGATGTGAATAGACATTTCTCCAAAGAAGATATACAAATGGTCAACAAGCACATGAAAAGATTCTCTTTGTTATAAGAGAAATGCAAAATCAAAATCATGATATACTACTTTATTCCCACTAGGAGAACCATAACTGAGAAGGGGGAAAATAACAAGCGTTGGCACAGACAGAGAAATTGGACCCTTGTGTGTTGTTGGTAGGAATGTTAATATGCTGCCGGTTCTGCGGAAAACTGTTAAAAAGTTAAACACGGGCTTACCATAGGATCCTGCAATACCACTCCTGGGGATACACCCAAGAGGAATTGAAATCAGGTGCTGAAACAAGCCCTCATCCATGAATATTCATCTCAGCCCTATTCGCAGTAGCCAAAAAGTATAAACAATCCAAACACCCAGCCAGGTAGGGATGGATAAAAATACGTGGTACATCGGCACAATGTGAATGAGGCACGGATGTGCTCCAATACAGACCCTGAACATGTATGCTGCATGGAAAACATCAGGTGCCAAAGGTCACATGTTGTGTGATTCCATTTACACAAAATACTGAGAAGTAAATCCGTGGAAGTAGAGAGCAGACTGTTGGTTGCCAGGGGCTACGGGGTTAGGGGAAAAGGGGAGAAATGGCTTCCTGGGTACCCTGGGGTGATGAGATGTTCTGGAACTAGCCAGGGGTGGCAGCGGCACCACATTATGAACTTACTAACAGCCACTGAACCGTTTACATTGAACTGTGCAGTTGTGTGACATGTGTCTTACTTCAAGTGAAAAAACAGATTAAGTACACTGCTAATATTAGTCTAAAATATTAGAAGAAAATCAGATGTATCAATAGCAGTAATCTGTGCAGAGTTAAGGAGTGGGTTTGGTTTTGCTCTTTTTGCTAAATTACATTTTGCAAAATTTCTCTTCTGAACATGTATACTCTTAAATGGTGTATTAAAAAAAAAACCAAACAGTTTGTTACCCTGAATTGCATGTTCAATAAAAGGAAGAACAAATCTCTGGCTAGGATTGGTCTGATGTAGACACAGATTCAAAAATAGGCCCATCAGTTCTAAAAGATGTTACACTCAAATCTTCATAGTGATTGAGCTGGGTTCTCTTTCCCTAGTTCTCTTTCTTTTATTCCCTAAGAGTTATGCAGATGCAGAGAAAAAGGAGGCTGGCTTTAGAAGTGGAAGAGATTCTCCCTGTTTAGTGTGAGCAGACACTATCCGCCTCTCTGCCTGTGGGTGGGAGGGTTCAGAAGAGTGTCAGTTTGATAGAAATCGTAAGGGTGTAGAGATAAAGCGCCTCCCATTTATTGCGATGCATCCTGGACACAGACACACCCCAGAAGAGTTGCTGTGGCTGGGCAAGCCTGGGCTGAGTTATTCCTCAACAGATTGTGTAAGTGACAGCAGACAGCTGCTCTGCTTCTCTTGGGAACTCAGAGTGCTCTTAAATAGTACCCAGGACACTTCTGCTTCTATATTAGGAAAGACTTAATTCCCAGAGTAGTGGCTTCTCAAATGAGAGCCCAAGGGAGACTTTCACTCTCTCCTTTAAGAATAGTTTAGGTTAAGACTGTGGAACTTGCAGACTAGGGGACTCAGAATAAGATTCTGTCAGAGATGATCCTGCAACTTTTGATCAAATGAGTTCTGTAGGAAGGGTCTGAATTATATACAAGAGGTGAGTTTTGGAACCACGATGTGGGGAGCCCGAACGTCCCTCTCAAATACCAGTCCACACGCCCTGGCTGAAGGCTCAGGACGCCTTTCTCTAACGACCCATAGCAGCACGCTAGGAGATAACATCAGCCGGACATGAGATCTGCTGTCAGTTTGTTCAAATGCTCGTGAGCTTAAGCCACAGTTTTAACCCCAGGCTGAGGACCTGCCTGCATGTCTGCAAAGGGATGATCAGCTCCAGGATGGCAAGCAGCAATCCTCAGACCTGGGGCAAAACGGCTGCAGTTTCCCGTGCTCGATCTGACGCCACGGCCCTATCCTGCAAGTCCTATGGCCCAGCAGTTAAATCCCCACCCCTGGAATGCCCCTCCACAAGCCCTCTTCAGATAAGAAGGAAAGAATGTAATGAAGAACTTTATCTTGTTCGAAATACCTGTCCCCAGGGCCCCGCCTGCCAGGACGCACATTCTGGCTGCTGACACATCTGCATGGAGGCCGGCTTGGTCTCAGGGTCGCACAGCCGATCATTGAATCGATCTTCCCCAAACTGACACCACACCTGGCGGTGCTTATGCCCTTTTCCGCAGGTGACCAGGCACTGTAATAAAGAGGACAGCTGATCAGGGATGTTTCTGAACAACCTGCTGTGGTTCCCAGGGACTTCACGCATTAGCAGGAACTGATGTGCTCTCTTCCCACAGCATTGCTCTCTCTCACAGCAATCTGTAAATATATCAAGGCTCATTTTTCTTTCTTTCCTTCCTTCCTTTCTTTCCTTCCGTACTCTCACTCATTCTGTATTTATAAAGGCTCCGGGACTGTGTCAAGTCCAGAATGAACTCAGCACAGCACTCTGCCATGAGATATACATCTCTCGTGCCTTATGATGGGGCTAAATCCACGTACACCCACTGCAAACTGAAAAATATCCTAAGTCAAAAAATGCACTTTCTACACCTCACCAGCTGACCATCATAGCAGACCCCAGCCCGTCTTAAACGTGCACAGAACTCTCCCATTAGCCTATGGTTGGGCCAAGTGGTCCAACACAAAGACTAGTTTATAATAAAGTGTTGCAGATATCATGTAATTTACTGAATTCTGTACTGACAGTGGGGTACAGAATGGCTGTAAGTGTTTTGGTTGTTGACCCTCACGTGATTTTGATCGCAGGGGGCTGACTGGAAGCTGCTGCTGCCCAGTAACACAAGAGAGTGTGTTCCAGGGGGCGCCTGGGTGGCTCAGTTGGTTAAACGACTGCCTTCGGCTCAGGTCATGATCCCGGAGACCTGGGATCGAGTCCCACATCGGGCTCCCTGCTCGAAGGGAAGCCTGCTTTTCCCTCCCTCACTCCCCCTGCTTGTGTTCCCTCTCTGGCTATGTTTCTCTCTGTCAAATAAATAAAATCTTAAAAAAAAAAAAAAAAAAAAAAAAAAAAAAGAGAGAGTGTGCTCCACCTATAGCCAGCCTGGGAAAGGATCCAAATTCAAAATTGGAAGTACACTGTCTATTAAATGCATATTGCCTTCACATCATTGTAAAATAAAAAAAAATTGTTAAGCTGAAGCACTGTAAGTCAGGGCCAGTCTGTATCATAAAACAACATTCGTGATTTTCTAGCATAGGAGGTAAGTGTGGGGAATTAATGAATCAGACTGATGTAGGTTTTAATCCCAATACAACCAGCTACGGGTACGAAGTCAAGTGACAGTTCTGTACTTCCATTTTCTCATCTCCACAAAGGGATAACGATAGTGCCAATTGCAAAGAATTGTGAAAACCAAATGAAAAAGAGTCCAAGTAATGTGCTTAGCACGTACTCATTTAATAGATGTTAAATATCGACATTATTACCCATGCTTATTGTGGAAAATTTGAAAAATACAGAAACATGTAAAAGAGAAAGCTGTAGTAATCCAAAAAATCTCACTATCTCATTATTAATATTTTGCTGTTTCCTTCCTAGTTTTTTAGGCTTAAGGAATGTTGGGTCATCCTGACTTTATAGTTTGATGTCTCCCCATTTCCATTTTAGCAAGTCTTCTTGCAAAGGTTTGTTAATTGATTCAAAATGGTACTGTAGGTATTCTTAAGCTGTTAGGTAAAACTCTAGCCCACTACCTTCTTTCATCTTTTTTTAAACCAATCACTAACTTTGAAGCTAAGGCAGCTTGTTAACTGAACAAGGTTTATTGTTCACTGTGTGGGAATCAGATACGGTCAGTCACAAGTACTTGCTTGTCTACCATTTCAGGGGCATTAATAATACCCTTTTAAGATTCATATTGTATTTGCTGTTGAACGTGAACAGTTAACACTGTGCTTACATGATTGAGATAAGGAAATGGGCATGGAAGCTGTAGGAGAGAAACGAATACCTCTTTCCCTGCATTCCTGACTTGGCCCATAAGTCAGGGACCTTCTGTTCCCCTTCCATGTGCCCCAATGAAGGAAGGTGGGGCAGTCGCCTGTGTAGCGCAAATCTCACCGGGCTGGGTTAATACTGACACCTAACCCTGAACCATCAAAGCAAAAGAGAGGCTCTACCTTTTCTCTCGTGCTGTCCTGTGGTCACCTGTGCTAAGCAATGAGGGTTTGCCTTAGCCTTCATCAGGTAAGGGAGGAGAGAGGCAAAAGTCTGGAACACTCTACTTGTCCTTTCTTTTAGAAGGTTTCCATTAGCAACTGGATGGGTAAGTCAGACAGGCCACTTACTGGGGTTTAATTCTCTTATCTTCTCTTATGAGAAGATAGGAAACCTCTTTTTCTGGGCTTCAGTTCTAAGTCAGCACCACTTTGTAATTAATAAAGCCCTTACTTTCCTTTATGATGACTTACTGGGGGCTCAAAGAGGAGGAAAAGGGGAGAGAGAGGAACTTCAAAAATCACCAACAGAAGCTATTAGAGTGGGTGATCCAGTCAAACCCGCCATGCCTCTGGGGTTACCGGTGGACCAGTCATGTCCCACATAGCTCCTGGGGCTGATTGAGGACCGCGGCTGCTTCATCCAGGGGAGGGGGCTAAGAGAGCAGCAGGTGTAGACTTGAAGAGAGCTGGAGAGACTCAGAATTAGGGTATCAGAGATGACTAGGGGACATAAAAGCCCTCTTATCTCACCTCTGACCAGTCTGCTGTTTTCCAGTGCGGACAAGGGAACTCATTGCATCTCTGAACGGTGACTTTCTCTTGATGCGTGCATTTGCTGTCATCCAGGACATCATTGCGGGTGTTGACACAAACAGCCCTTCTCCTCTGGCTGCCACTATCGCAGCTTTTTGAACACTGAAAAGAAAATACGCTAAATAAAACTGTTTTAAGTTTCTTCCCCGGCATGGTCAGGGTCCTGGCTATACTACCTAGCCTCTTTCAGCCAATAAGAAACAACCACCGAGGGGCGCCTGGGTGTCTCAGTTGGTTAAGCGACTGCCTTTGGCTCAGGTCATGATCCTGGAGACAGGGATCGAGTCCCACATCAGGCTCCCTGCTCGGCGGGAAGCCTGCTTCTCCCTCTCTCACTCCCCCTGCTTGTGTTCCCTCTCTGGCTGTGTTTCTCTCTGTCAAATAAATAAAAATCTTAAAAAAAAAAAAAAAAAAAGAAAGAAACAACCACCCAACGGATGCAATTCTAATTGTGATTTGGAGAGTATCTGATTATGTTATCTATTTATTCACCAGGTTTATATTAAAGGTAGTATGAGTGAATCAGCATAAGAAAATAAAATTAGGAATGGCCTGTGGGGTATGGAGAAAGGTATTAGATGAGTTGTTCCACCACTCTGTTTTCCACACACCATGTTCCCTGTCATATAATCAGACATTACAAATCGATCACAGTACTCTTCTGTAGAATGAGGTTAGGTATTGTAAATCAATCACAGAACTAATCAATTCGTTGATTAGCCACCATCAACTAATCAGCCTTCGCATCCAAGAAGAAGACTCAGTGAGTGAGTATCAACTTACTTCAGTCCATGCAGAATAGCGCCAGCCACCCGTGTTACATTCTCCTGAGCACTTTTCCCGGTTGCTTGGTTTGGGGTGACCACTGCAAAAACTGTCATCAACCTTCTCGGTCTTCCCATCTAGTCTGCTATATTTGGCACAGTAGATGTCTAATGTGCGGTAACCCAAGCCACATTGGGCACTACATTCACTCCTGCTGGCCACGTGCCACCTGTGCATAATGGGGAGAAACCAACATTTCCATTAAATAGGTATGTCCTATCTATATTCTACTGGTAGAAGAATGGAGTTCTTTTTTCTTCCTTAACTCAAATACCGCAAAACCCAAGGCCATAGTCAGTTACTGAAATCCAATTTTAAACCAACATATTCATGCATTTTTCCTGGCTGCCAACGTACATGGAAGTCACAGAGTGCTAGCCAGAGGTTCTATGTTTGTGAAGATTCTCCCTTGATACAGTCAATCTGAAACTCAAGCAACCAAAAAGAAGGAAACATTGGAATTCAACAGAGCAAAAAAAGCAATTTTTATATTTAAAAGGTTCATAAAACCAGCATTTCGTTTCTCAAGAAGGCTGCTTCTGATAGAGAGCCACCGCTGGAAACCCTCCTTAGACAACCTCCTTTATATGGGCCACACTATAACATGTTCGGTGGCCATCCTGTGACTTAATAAAGGAATGGATAATTGGACTGTAACTGAAAATTTCAAGTGTGCCAAACTCTGTGAATAAAGACTGAGTTCCTTTTAAACATGGACCACAGTCTATATATGATTTGATTAGATAATTTTTTTAAAGACTTAATTTTTTAGAGAAGTTTTAAGTCCACACCAAAATTGAGAAGAAGGGACAGAGACTTCCCATATGGCCCAGTCCGCAGACCTGCACACCTTTCCCATTTTCAGCATCTACCCACAACGTGGGGCACATGCTGAAAAATGGACTTATTCTTTTAATGTCCCCCAAATACGGTCAATGCTGAAATTAGAACACAGAAATTTTAAACTGAATAGAAGAGTATAAATAAATGAGCTTAAAATGTACATTGTTGATTCAATTTAACAATCAAAAAAAATTACTTCTTCATAATCTTCATCTGAATTAATTCTTGTTAATTGTCAACTCAGAAATTGGGGAGTTTGCCGAATACAAATGCCCTAAGAATTCTTCCATCCACACCTGTCCAGGGGCAGGACTGGGAAACATTGAGGAGTGCTGGCCACATGTTTATCTTGGAGTTCCTCACAAACGCTCAAAAGTAGGTCAGAGTTGACCAACTTTTATATTCAGCATGGAAGGTAGGCTACTGCAATTTTCCGTTAGAGTGACACAGTATTTTGGGATTTTGTTCCAACAGGAACATGTTAAATGAAGGACTATAAAACAATGCTTTATCTCATCCTGTCAAATTTAATCTGGACAAACTCTCACTTCCCTGAGGAAGTGAGGTAAAAGTGTGGTCCAATTCAACAGACACATCTGGAACTTTCATCTGCTCTTTGATTTCTGGCTACCTTCTCTTTGCCTTCATCACCATTTTCTTGTAGAAAGCTTATCCATCCTGGGTAAGGGAGGCAAGAGTCCTGCCCCCACATAAAACACACTAGCAGATCAAGTGGAATAAAGTCTCCCTGATATTCACACTATCTTCAGAATTTGAGCAGAGAACCTGGAAGAGTCTGGAAATGTCACAGTGTTGCCTTAGGAAAGTTCTGCATAAAATGCTATTTTCATCTGCTTCACATTCTCTCCCTGGAAGGTGGTCTTAACTTCAATGAATTGAATTCGTTCAGTTCATTTCATGTGACAATGCATTTTATTACTATATTTCAGAGAAGCCAAGTATTTGTTATAAGTGGAAATAAAAATTGTGTGTGCCCCTATGGGTGTGTGGGCCATCGTGGGAGTAAATAATACTAGGAATGAATTTGGGAACTGCTGATGTAAGCAGGTTTCTGTATTTCAGAACTTCTCTGGGCCTTCCAAATGTTAACTGACATGAGGCATATCTACACAGGAGAGGAGAGAGTTGGGAAGGCTTCGTGAACATACTGGTTTACCACAAATCATCTCGTGGAACTAGGGTTCCACAGACATCCTTTGGGAAAATTCTATAGAATTTGATGCATGAGTAACAATCCTCTCTCCAGTCTTTCAGCATTATCCACAGCTTTTCAGCAACAATTCATATGAACCACAATGACTGTGACTATCAGGTTTTTTTCTAAGTAATGTAGTTCAGCAGTTAGATAACTAATTATTTTTCTGAAAAGACCTTAGCTCTAATTTAACTAAATTAACTCAACTAGCTGAAGCAAGTGCATTACTTACCTATAACAAAAATTAAAACCACATAGTGTAAATGTCTGCCTTTTAATGTCTTGGGTTTTTTTCTTTCTGCACTGACTTATCAATGCTTTGTGACAAACCCATGAACAAACAGGTCAGTGATGCTGGGTAGACATGAAGTACAGTGGGGATGGAGGGAGTTTGGGCTTTGAAGTCAAAGCCATCAGGTCAGGTCTGGCAAAGATGTGGCACCTGTGCCATGTCTTCCCCACCTACTTGCATAATAGACATTACTAATTGATCCCAGCACTCCTTTTCCTCTTGGAGCCTAGAGAGAGCCTTATACTCTTTACACTAGCACTCTAGGCTCTTAATACTATTGGCTAAGATCTGGCATTGTGAAGTGGAAGCTGTAAAATGCTTACGTCTTCACTTTGCCACATACAAATGGCAAGATCCTAACAACTTCCCACACCATGCTACACGGCTAATTTCTGTTATGTAAAAGGAGAATTAAAGCATCAACTCATGTTACCTGCATTTAACTGACATTCAGGGTATACAAAGCAATTCCCAGGCTATTTAATGCTCAAACATGACACAGTCAACCTTGCAGGTAGATGGGAAAGCTTTAGAATTCTGCACCCACTCACTATTTCTTGCGTCAGATTTCATACTTAGATACAAAGCACTTTCTGTATCTAGACATCTGCACGAGGATTTTCCTCTAGTTCTTTCCATGACTTTACATTTGTGCACTGCAACTTTCATACGCATAAGTTTTCTTCTACTGGGTGATCTACACGCTGGGTGTATAGAGAACATACGGGTACCGTGACAGATGACATTTCCCTGTGCTCTGTTGACATTCATACCAAACGTTTACATGAGATGTGACTCAATCATCACAATACCTAGCACTCAGTTGTGAGGGTGAAATGAGAACTTCTCTTGGCATATGCTATACTCTATTAGCTATTTTTAATTCTTAGAAGAACAAGAAATTTGCAGGCATATGTCTTGGATAATTGGTTTCAGAGGGACAGAAAATTGGCTGAAGCTTATTTCACAGAAACACAAGGAAGGGGGATGGAAGACCACCATCTCCTCCTCCTGTTTCTTCCTCCTCCAAGACCCTCACAGCTCACAGTGGAGACAATGAACAAATGCTGGCCTCACCTCAGGTCACAGTCTGTGCCACAGGGTTCAGTAATGGGTGCTGGCTGGGGCAGCCGGTCACATCTTTGGTCAGAAACCGTCAGCTGGTCAGATTCCCGGGTGCAAACAGGTCTTCGCTTCCGCTCCCCTAGGCAAGGAGGAAAGAAACTTAGAGAAAGTAACCTATTCCGGAAACTATTTAGACTAGGAGACTGGCAGACATTTTCTATAATAAATTAAATAGGAAATATCTTTGGTTTTTGTGGGCCATATGACCTTTGTCACAACTATTCAACTCTGCCATTATCAGGCAAAAGCAGATGCTCATAAATAATATGTAAAAACGGTATAAACGTGTCCCAATAAAACTTTACTTATAACAGGCAAGTAGCAGGCTGGATTTGGCCCACTGGCTATGGTTTGCTGACCCTTAATTTAGGCAAAAGGAAATGAGATAAATCATATATGACTACTAAATCTATGTCTCTGGAAAATCAAAGTGGCCGAGCTGATTTTGCTGGTCTTCACACATGTATTGAGTCTTTTAGGGAGAGGAAGCCCAACACATCCTGAATCCCTTAGAAAGTTCAACTTGCCCTCCAAAAATAACCAGAAAGATACAGAGAAAGGAGATCAGAGAATTCATGCAGATAGGAAGTTTTATAGATGACATACATTGGCTGCTTCCAAAGAAAAATCAATAAAAAGAATTTAAAAAACCAAAACTCTCAAATCCCCCAAACCCCACTGACAAGCAGATACCTTGGCAGGGCTTGCTGCATGCTTGCCAGGGCCCATAACTGTTCCAGTAAAACTGCTGGGGGCTGTCTTCAATTGGAATATTGAAAGAGTAGCGCACATCAGGGTTGTATAACTTTCCCACTGATAATACCTGGGATGAGCAGACAAAATGGAGAAGATGTTGCCAGGTCTGGTGACACTACATAGAAGGAAAGGGTCATGGGCTCAAGGTCAAGTTTTTACCTGAAGCAAAAGTTCTTGTTCAATACGGTCTGTGGAGTTAATCCTTTCCACTACATTGTCAGACCCGCTGTACTCTATCACAGCATTCCCAACACGGATTTCCCTTTTGGACATTGTGACAACGAAGTCTCCGTTGAGCAAAAATTCACCTTTACTGCTTGATAAAGCTGTAGATGAGAAAAGAGAATTCAATGATTTGCTGCCAATGACTTGCTGTCTGAAATACGAAAGAGTGCTCTGAAAGACAAAGTCGGGAGGACAAAGAATATCTACTTTTCAGTCAGACAGGATGGACTCAAAGGCTAGTTTTGCCACTTGGCAGCTATCTATCACTTTCCCTCTCCCCGTCTCCACGTCTTCATCTCTAAAACGGAGATAAAAACACACAACTTTGTAATTACATTACTGAAATATAGGGTTCTAATTAGTGTGGGGTTTGATATACAAGCCCTACATTACAGCACTACAGATAGAAGTAGAGGTCTTAAGACTTGAAAATGTGTAATAATGAACTGAACATTTACAAAATCGATTCCCATGCAAATATCCCTATTTTTTGTTAGGATTAGTTGAGCCTATTGAATCTTTGCTAGTCTTCCTTGACAGATACTGGAATCTGAAAATCCATGGCCAACATGATGCTTCAATGTCACTCTTTCAGTGAGGCCTCGTGTAGCAGCCAGCCTCTAAGATGGCCCCAACGGTCCTTGCCTCTTGATATTTATATCCTGTGTTGCCCTCTCCCACATGGAATCATACTGACTGTGTAATCACTAGGATTTGGAGGAAATGACAAAGGGTGACTTCCAAGGTCAGGTCTCAGGCGTTGTGGCTCTACCTTGCTCTTTCTCTGGCTTTGGGAGAAGTCACCTGAGCTGCCATGTTGTGAGGTAACCCAAGCAGCCCCATTGATAGGCTTCCTGTAAAGAAATAAAGCCTTCTGCCCGCAGCATCTGAATGAGGCATTTGAGAAGTGGATCTGCCAGTCCCAATCAAGCTTTCAGATGTGATCACAGCCCTGAGTGCAGTCTTAACTGCCACCTCATGAGAGACCTCAAACCAGAAACACCAAGTTATGCTGTTTTCCATCTCCTTACATGCAGAAACTAGAACAGAATGCACATTTATTACTGAGTCACTATGTCTTAAGATAATTTGTTATACAGTAAAAGATAATTAATACATCTTCCCAGACCATTATTTTAAAATTGCAACCCCCTCCCCCTACCAGCACAGATTCCATACTTGCATCCCACTTCCCACCTTAATTTTCCTCCATAATACTTTGTCTCTGCTCTCTCTCCCCAACAAAGAATGTAAGCCCCATGAGGGCAAGGATTCTTGAACTCTTTTATTCACTGTTATATCTCAGCTTCAAAAAGAGCACATGCTACATGATCAATGTTTTTTATGTTAGGTAAATAAATGAATCTATGCAGATCTTGAAAAAGATGAAACAATCAGAAAAGCTGAACACGTCATGATAGAGAATTCCTGGAGTCAAGTGCCAAAATATTGGCCAACTGAGAACTTGATGAAATTAGACTGGTTACTAACTTATGAAAAGTAAATACAATGGCAATCAGAAAAAACGATTTATTTATTTAAGCATCAAGGGAGTTGATTAAGAAAGTGAATAAAGCCCTCAAAAGCTTTCACAAAAATGACTCCTTTTCAGGTTTTACTGTTAAATCCAAACTTTAAGCAAAGAATGCACTACTCTGCTGGCACCATAATTTAATCAGAAAACTTAGGTAAGAATATTTATCAACTGCTTTACCCTATAAACTAAAAACCAAAGCATGGTTGGCATGAAAACATAATTTTATTTACTATAAGAAAAAATAATCTATTTTCATGCTTTTTGGTTAATTTCTCCAGATAAAATCCCAATCATATATTTTCCCCCTAGTATTTATTATAAAATTTGGGCTTCATTGTGAGTACCAGATTTTTTTTTTTTTAATTTTTCAGTCTATCGCTCCTTGAATAATGAATCCTCCTTGAGTATTGGGCTTGACATGAACAAGAAGTCAATAAATCAGAGCTACTAAATAAACATTCGGGCCCTGCACCAAGTATCAGAGAAAGTATACATTTTATAAGTTTGTAAATAAGTGTACCTTTTATAAATAAGTATACCTTTTATAAGTTTATACCTTTTATAAGTTGTGCACAATTAGCAAATCTCAGCAGGGAGGGAACCCTGAAATGCACAGGCCATGTATTTAAGTGAATAAAAGGAATGCAGAGACTTAACTCAGGTGGCAAATAGGTGTCATCCCAGGTGTCAATGTTAACCAACTGGTCCTAGGTGCTTGAGAACCTACCCAGAACATGAATCGTTGGCAGCATCACACCTTAGCATCATGTTAGTGACACTGGTCTTGGCTGCGGGGGAGTGAAGAGGCTGGAGATATGTGCCAGATCCTAATGGGTCTCTCACTGATACAAGTGCTATCTTGTCTCTCTCCAGGCAGGCCAGAAGAGGCTTAGAGGATTTAGGGAAAGTTGGTATTGCACGCTTATGTGGAGATGACTGAGGGCTGAGATGAAGCTTTGAATACTCTTGGTGGCTCAGTAGCAGCAGGGTCCTTGTTTTCTTGGACATGGCAATCTCACAGAGCTCACCCATTTGGGCACTATACCGATGGAAGTACTACTCTTTCTCGCATCAGTAATTAGTGCATGAATTCTGTCCCTAATCCAGCACTTTGCTTGCACTCACTCATGTAAGCCCCATCTTGGTCCTGAGGGAAATGGTTGGGAAGAATGTGGTAACAGTGAAAAAGCTTTTAAAAACACAAACCCTCCAAGGTCTTGGCTGCTTCTTCCTAAGTCAAAATCCTTTGATAGCTCCCCCTACCTATACAATTGACTTCAAACTCCTTAGTGTAATCTTCGCAGCCTCACCATTCACTCACACCAATAAACCTCAATTCCAAGTCATTTATACCCTGTATCAGCCATACCTTCTTCCACACTGAGGCAAGGAAGTGAAGTGGTTAAGGGTGTAGGGTCTGAAGTCAGACCAATAACGATTCCAACTTTTCCCACTTTCTAACATGTTTATGTGACCTGCGGTAAGTTACGGAACCTCTCAGCCTCAGTTCCTTCCTCTGGATAATGAGTTTCTTACTGTGTTGTTATGGACATTAAAGAGTTCGGAGAGGCTACAGCGGGCGGGCAGCTCAGGGTCTTCATATGCACTGTCTCCTTACCATACCTTCACAGTTGCCTAATTTAGGGATGAGAAAAGCAATGACCTAAATATTATTAAAATACTCTCTCAAGGCCAGGTGACTTCCAATCACAGAAAGTCTATCTCCAGAGCCTGTTAACTACTAAAGTTTTCTAAGAACGAGGTCAACAAGTACCTGTTCAATGAATGAATTCATGCCTGCTTTCTCTTATGTACAAGTTGAAATCAAAATCATTGAGCTCAAGATTTTTAACAATTTAAGTCATTTGATTTTCTTGACTATGTGACCCTTTAAGAAAGTGTCATTTAGCAATGTACTTTTGTGACCCCAAGAAAGATCCTGGCCCATAGTAGGTGCTCAGTCAATGACACTGAAAGGAGGAGTGATTGATTGGGCCTGACATTTATGACAAGGAGAACAGAGTGCTTCCACCCGAATAACTGTTTCCCTGTCAGCGTAAAGCTCTGACAACCTCATCTCGCCTACGGTCACTGTAGCGTGAGACCCACCAGCCCCAGCCATGCGAGAGGCCGAACTTTCAATGGGTCACTGATCGGAGGCGAGGTTGTTTCCATGGCCCTCAGACATCCTGAGGCTGCCTCCTAATGTGGGTCACTTACATGGTGACAGCCGGACGTGCCGCCAACACAATCACCAACTTCTTTCAAGTGAGGTCGCATGCTAGCTACCCCAGCTGACGTCTCACCAAAATGGGGGAAATGGGATGTCACAAGACCTGCTCTGTAAATTACAGGATAATCCGGTTTTGTGCTCAAAGAGCAGTCATCTGTTGTAGGTTAATTCTGGGGCTCCTTCCCAACCTCTCCCGGCTTCCTCTCGGGCTTAGGCCGACTAGGGGCATTTTACTCTTCTCTGCATGCTCCCTCTCCTGGTAGATGTTGGGGAGGGAATGACAAGGGAATCATCAGGGGAAAGGAACTGAACTGACTCCTGTCTTCCCATTGCTACAATTAATCAAGAGCTAAGTGTACGAGAGACAAAGAAGTATCACAGAAATGGATCTTTTTCCTCCTCAAGAAACACGAACGTGGTGGCTCTGGGTGCAGCTTGGCTTTAACCCAACAGAAGGGAGCGGCCTGTGTGCAAGGATGGCCTCTGACAGGGAGGCTTTCTGCTTCGGTACCTTGTGAAACAAATCGTTTCCTGCAAACGACCGTCCACTGCCCAAGCTTCCACTAATGCGATTAGGGCAGCTAATTTCCTGGGTTGGTTTCCCCCCCATTTCACCCATCAGAGCTGGGGTGCTACAAAGGCCCTCCCTCCTGGAAACTGCTCCCTCACCAGCACAGGCAGAAAGAGCGTGGCGTGACGGGCCTTTAAAAAAAATGGGAGCGATAAGGATGAAGATGCCTTAGCAATGGAACAGCTGTGGGCGTGGAAACCTTCCTACAGCATTTGCTGCAGCTCCTTTAAGCCAGGAGTAAACGTTTAAGCACCCTGGCTTTGATGACGTCATGTTCCTCTCCACTTGTTAAGAAGCCACTGTAAGGTTCAAAGGCCCTGAGGTCTTGACCTTCACGCTCAGTGACTGGCCATCTCGGCTTACCCACTCTGCATTCGCATCCAGAGACTTGTTCTTTTGCCAACAGGTGACTTTACCATAATATTCCACTAAAGGGTCACAACTGCCCCAGACTGCCTTTCCCAGATGACAAATCTTCTTTAATTTTGCTTTCATTCTTTACAAAGAGATTAGGAAACCTCCCGTGAGGAATAAAAGGTTATCAGGAGGCCCTGCCCGATTCAGGTGCCTGGCCGGGTTGATGAAGTTGAAGCTACTACTTGGAAAGAGATTTTTCTGAGAAGAGGCAGGAGAGAGAGGAATCCTTCTCCCTTTCAAGGAGAAGCAGGTCAACATGGCTTTTGGCTTTCAGGAAATTAATTAATAAAGGAGGTTGCATGCAATGCTGCTGGATTTAATTAGGAAGTTGTAAGACCATAGCAGTGGCCACATGTTCAAATTTATAACCCAGTGCATGCAGAAAAATGCCTGACCTATTTTGCTCAGTGGTAGAATGGGAAACGTGGGAGTCCCAAAAATAATGTTGAAAAGGCTCCTCAAGAACTCCATTAATTCTTTTATAAAGCCATCACCCATTTGGATATTTAGGATAGGGAAAATCTGATCCAGCCATTGAGTAATGGAGTCATTGAGCCATTGAGTCCTTCTAAGTAGGACTCTGTGGTCTTTCAAAGAAAGGATGATTCTGTATACTGCCACGGTAATCCCATCCCTCATTAAGCACAGAGTAATCCTCAGTAAAGAGAACATGAGCAGTGACTGTTCAACAGGTGAGCCATTATTTACTCAGCACATATATGTGTAGGCTTTATATCAAGAGCAATATAAAGACACAGCCTCTGACCTTAAGACAACAGGGTGCCTGGGTGGCTCAGTCAGTTAAGTGTCTGTGTTTGGCTCAAGGCATGATCTCAGGGTCCTGGGCTCGAGCCCCACATTGGGCTCCTTGCTCAGTGGGAAGCCCGCTTCTCCTTCTCCCTCTGCCCCTCCCCTCTACTCGTGTTATCTCTCTCTCCCAAATAAATAAAATTAAAAAATATATTTTATTCATTTATTTGACAGACAGAAACACAGCTAGAGAGAGAACACAAGCAGGGGGACAGGGGGATTGAGAGAGGGAGAAGCAGGCTTCCCGCCAAGCAGGGGGAGATTTCTAACCAGTCCACTTTCTTCCACCCAATAGCCCAAGTGCTCCTTTGAAAATAGAAATGCGCTTATAACCTGTCACCCCTTGGCTCAAAATCTTCAATAGCTCCCCTTGTTTCCCAGAGACAAGTAAGTCTTTTCAATGCTTATATGGCCCTATATGATCTACTCCTAATACATGATCAGCTCCTCTAGAACTCTCCTTTGTGCTGCGGTAGCTGCAGCCACACGGGCCTCCCCCTATTCTTGGAATTATCGAGACATGCTTCTACTTCAAGGATCTTGCACTGGCCTTTCCCTCTACCTGGAACATTCCTCCCTTAAGCAACCCGTTTTCTCTCGCTAAAAGTGTTTTAGCTCCACTAAACATTTCAGTTCCGCTGCTCCCCGCTCACCCTCGGTATCCCAATTACGGTTATGATGTTCTATTTTCTGAGAGCCACTTACTATCTTCTAACAGTATATGGCTGGCTGATCTATTAAGTTACTCCTTACTGTCTCTCTACTAGCACCAAAAAGTAAGTTCCAAGAAGACAGTGATTTTTAACTTATTTATTTTTGTTCTGCTCATCGTACCTAGAAGAGTGCCTGGCCCGTATTAAAGAAGTGAATGGGAGAATGATGACATACTGCAGAAAATGCTATAATGCTATAATGCTACAATGAAGTCATGTGTGTGTGTACACATATGTGTGTGTTTGTGTGTGTGTATACTACTTGAACATTTTCTAGCTATCAAGCATTTCATGTAGACATTCCAAAATACAGATTCCGACTCTAATCTGATTCAATGAAGCCTCACTGACTAGTTCACTATGTTCAAATATGTGCAGATAGCCTCTACAGAGGCTGAATCCAGATGCCTAAATAGCGTTCTTGTCTGGACACTGTAAGAAGACAAGTACATTCATTTCTTTTAAAGAGTCATTGCCCAATCAGACTGCTGTAATTTCTTCTAGATCAGAGGGCAAGCCGCGCTGCTCTCCACGGCTAGGAGAGGTCTGGTTGTGCAAGGTGACCAGGGGAAGGCCTTCAGTAATGACCCCACTCCCTTTGTCCTTCTTTTAATTAAAAATGGTTGGGAAATTTCATAATCACTGCGGTTTACAGAAGGATAAGTTGATGTGGGACTGGGCTGAGCCAACTGTTGAAATGAACACAGGGTTGATGGTGTGTTGTGGTTTAAACAGAAGGCACAGATAGGAATTATCATGTGCCTAGACATGAGACAAGGACGAAGAATCCATAAAGTAACAAGGTGGGCCATTCTAGTCATGACATGAGAAAAATTTGCCACTCTAGAACATTCTGCAATAACCAGGCATAATGAAATGTTGAATGAGTCCACTAGTGGCCAGATACTGGTTAGAACGGGCACCACAGAAGCTGGGGAAAGTAGTATCTTTTTTTTTTTTTTTTAAAGATTTTATTTATTCATTTGACAGAGAGAGAGAGAGAGAGAGAGAGAGAGAGAGAGAGAGATCACAAGCAGGCAGAGAGGCAGGCAGAGAGGCGGAAGCAGGCTCCCTGCTGAGCAGAGAGCCCGATGTGTGGCTCGATCCCAGGACCCTGAGATCATGACCTGAGCTGAAGGCAGAGGCTTTAACCACTGAGCCACCCAGGTTAGTAGTAGTACGAAAGTAGTATCTTTAATAAAACATTTGCTAGTCAGTTACCCACAGGACCGACTGTTGTTGTTGTTATTGTTTTTGAAGACTCAAAGAGAAAAATGATTTTTATGCTGAACTTACATGATAAGTGCTTTCAAAATTTGATGTGGGGCCTTCCTATTTATTACAATCTAGAATAAACTACACAACTCTTCCAACAATATTCTGAGGTTATACACATGAGGGGGAAACAGAAGAATGAATTTCGAAATCAACTACGTGTATGAAAGTTCGGGACACCCAACGGCTCTCCGTGTGCACAAGGGGGAAGGAAGGAACATCTGCCAACAGCTTCAGAGAAGCAGAATTCCTACCAATGGCAGGAGATGTGCCATCTTACCTAAGTAGTTATCATCTTCTGATTTCCCTGAGAAGCTGTGCTGCCTTACATCAATATTGGTAGCGCCTGCTGGGATTCGGACCACAGTATTATAACCTGAAAAGAATTTAGCCACAATTCAGTATTCTACAACACAGTTCGGTGTCTCTGAGTATGGAATTAAAGGCGGGCAACAAAGGAATATAACACAATTCTCACTATTAAGTGTCTTCTAGCCAGATGGGTAATATTCCTTAAGACTGATTTGATGCCTGACACAAATACTTTGACCTATTACCTGTGGTTAACAATTTTTAAACTTTGACCATTTTCCCTCTTCTGGTTCTTTAGGAAGAGATTCTTACCATAATGTACTGTATTAAATGTTCCTGCCACTGTTTTGCATGAAGAATTATCACCACCACAAATTCCACATTTATCTCTCCGGGCTTTGGAATTTAAAATGTGATCACATCCAGCTTGCTTTTTAAAAAGAAATGTTTGAAAGAAACGGTAAGTATTATAAAATTACAAAAATTACAAAACATCATGACATGGCAGTTAGCATGTTTCTTTGAATCAGGCATTCAAAAATGACAAGAAAGTCTCTTTAAAGTTGCAAGCGTTGAGAACTCAAATTATCCTTAGCGCTGGTACAGAAAACATCGTCCTCGAACCTGCAGCCCTAAGCATCTCTGATATTGTTAGGAACACACTGTCTTGGGTTCCACCCAGATCCATGGGGGGGCGGGGATGGTTCTGGAATGTTAGCAAGATGCTTATCTGCTCACCTACAGATTAAAGTAGCTGGCTCACTTAGGTAGAACGTGTGAGCTTTGATCTTGAGGCTGTAAGTTCGAGTCCCATGATAGATGTAGAGATTACTTGAAAATAAAATCTCGAAAAGAAATCAACCTTGAGAAGTACAAGTCTACAAATAAGTGGGATAAATGAGAAGAATTGCTCAGGAATGAAAAAAAATAGGAGTGGTGGTGGGGATCTGTATCCCATTAAAGAGCTGACATCCCATGTGAAGGGAACAACCTCTACTTTAGGTTCCTGCTGCCACGCAGAAATAGGAGCCCCATGTTGATATTCCTCGATCTTTCAAGAGAAACTGGAAAATGGGATTGTATGGGAAATCCCCTGTGTTTAAATGCTGGCTATGAATGGAGGTCAAAGCAGGATCCCAGGCGGCCAGTGTAAGGCCTGAGGCTCCAAGCAGCCTTCGGAATTTCTCTACATCTTAATGTCATGCAGCCGGGCTGACGGAGGTTGGCAAAGGATACCAGCAATGCCCAGAACACCGGGACAGAGTTCACATTCTTGTCCACACTGTTCATTTGTAGAAACTAGCCTTTGAGGAGAAGCTTGATGTTTTGCTGTGAACAGGCTGACAAGGAAACGTGCACTGTCCTTGTGAGTGAGGAAGTCAGGGAAGCTCTTAGAGGCTCTTCCCATCAAATCCTACTGACTAGGATTCTCATTTTCCTGGACCCCATGCAAGTATCAGATAAACTGTCTCAAAGCCAGGCTACATTACGAACGTTTTCTGATGGGTGAGAGCAGGGAAATGGTATCAAGCCCTTGAGAAATCACTGCACGGATGCTTTACTCTCAGCCAGAAGTTTCTCGATCTCCCTGCCAAGAGTGATTAACAGGTATGTCTCAGGTAGAAGCTTTCATGCTTGAAATCAGAATGAGAAATCTGACTGAGGCCCGACCAGAGTGTGATCCCTCCCCACATCTTTCTAGAGCAGAGCTATTCTAGAAAACCTCCTGTATGATAGTGTTTGGGTTTAACCTTAAGCACCGAGGTTACTGTAAAGTGTGTATGCACAAATTATTATAATACATTTTCGTGGGGAGGTTTTGTGTGGACCTTCATGAAGCCTGAGACTGTCAGAAAAATGCAGGACACCGGTTCTCACACGTGGGCATCAGCATCAAGCAGTGCCATTGTTGATGCTGCCCTGGGGAACACACTTTGAAAACTACTTCCCTGGAGACAGTGCACAAATAATAGCCACTGCTGGCTCTATCAAGAAAACCACAGACCACAGCACAGCAGCAGGACAACACAGTGAAGAAAACGCCACCCGGGACTTACCCGGCAGAGGCCTTGGACACAGATGTCGCTGGTGTCCTGGCCACACGGAGTCCCATCTATCACCCTGTCTCTCAGCTGGTAGTAGGCTGTGTTCCCAGCCACCCTGCAGAACAGCTTGCAACGGTCCTTCATCAGAACTGGAGAGGAAACACACGACGCAGGGTGTGTTCTGGGCCCGGACCCCGAGCCAGCCTGCCCACCGTCTGCAGGCGGCACCCCCCGCCCCGCCCCGGTCCCATACACTTACTTCCGCTGTACTTGGGGACCCAGCGCACATTGGGATGCAGACCATTGATGTTAAAATGTTTGCCGTCAAACTGAGCACACTGTTCCTCTCGGAAGTCTCGCTTCTGCTTGAGACACGGCTCTGTGTTACACGACTTGAACTTCATTCTACGCCCTACACAGTATTTCCCACCGTTTTTCGGCCTGGGGAAAGAATGCACACTGGGTCACGAGGGTTTCTCTCCACATCACTGTCTCTTCCATGGCTCCCTGTCTTCTAGGGAAGTGGCTGACGACAGAGGCCATGACAAAGACCGCAATCCGGGTTTGCATTCTGCCTTCACACCATTAAGTATATGACCTTGGGCGAATCGCTTCACCTCCACAAGCCTTTGCCCCTCCATCTGTCAAACTGGGAAGGCACCATGGGGTAAGGCTGTCTTGAGGTCGGGATGTTAAGAGTTGGAAATACAAAGCCTGGGATCTATCAGGCAAAGATCTGTCCTTTTTCTCCTGAAAATCCAGTCCTCTGATTTGCAAACTGTGGAAGGTAAAAGGTACGGAGAAGTAGCTGAAATGCTCCCCGTCTACTTCTTGTAACATGACATCCTCATAGGAGACCAGCCTCACACTTGTGCTATTCTATTTCCATTCATTCTCTCCCTTCTCTCTCTCCCTCCCCTCACAACCATTGCTTTGCTTTGTTTTGTTTCACAAATCAGATGGACTAAAAGGAACATCCGTATATCCTGACTAGCCTAATAGGAGAAGCAGGAAGAGCATACTGGTTTCATTAACTTTTGTGTGAGGGGAGTACACGGTAAGCTTGCCCGGCTTCACAGGGCAAATTCCATCTCGGCATGCAACCCCCAATTATAGGAAATTCAAATGCACATGTATTTTCCAGCTGGGACCCAGTGAGTCAATTATACGACACCTCTCTTAGCAGTCCACAGCTTGCCAAATTCATCACGGAAACGGGAAGATCACAGAATCATAGGAAGTTGGGCTCACCCACCCAGGGCTGGGACGGCTCGGATTTCAGTTACCCTAGGACATCTCTGAAAGAAAGTTTTCCACTTCTCTTCTTTAAAATGAATCTCTCCCAGAGTCCCTGGGACCATACAAAGTGTTTTTCATTTTGTTTTGTTAAACTAGGACTTGGGGGAATGGGGCATGTATCCATGCCCCATAAAGTATGCCATGAGAGCCTGTCCGGGAGTACAGATGAGGCCCTGGAGCTGGAGCTGGGCTCCAATCTTGACAATTTCCTCCTTGTGTGATCTTAGATGAAGTTCTCAGCCTCCCTGAACATCAGTTGCCCCTTCTCTACCATGAGCTCATACAGTAGATGCTGAAAATGTTAGCTACTAGGTTAATATGTCAGCACTCTCCATCTAATCTGGTCCAACCGAGCAGCTTGTTTTGGGTACCCAAATTTGGGTGTGGGGCACGTCTCAATGCTTCTGCAGAGCGCCCAGCGGGCAATGGTCGTGATACTGTTGCATTGTGCTCCCTAGATCAAAGACGTGTAAGCTAAGGCAAGAACATGGGCCTTGTAGTATACACTAGACACCTCTGTGTCTGCCATCGGGCTTCTCTGAGCTCCAGCCTGCCCATTGCCAAGTGGAGAGGATACTGTGCACCTGAAAGCCTCATTAGGAATCTGAGAAGCTTAGGAAGCAGTCCGATAAGTACTGTTATTTATCACAAAGAAAACCGTATCTACGGATACAAAATGACATGCAACCTCCTACTACCTATGTCTGATTGTTTTTCCACAAAACACAACTAAGCCTGTGTGTTTTAAAGCCACATAGTGCACTCAACTTGCTAAACCATACTCCTATCTTGCCCCAAGATAAGGCAGAGGTACTTTTGTACCAAAGGACAGGAGGTTCAGAGAAGTCAGGTACTTTACCATGGTCCATACAGCTAATAAACAAGCAGGGATAGGACTAGAATTCCAAGTTTCCCAGGTTCCTTCTTTGTCTGTGCTCCCTTGCTGTAGTATCCAGGAACTATGATCCAGAGGTTTTTTGTTTTTTTGTTTTTTCTTTTTTGGTGCCATCTAGAGATAGAACCTTGGTTTCCTGGGTTTCAAGAACTTCTCTAAGTACCAAGACGCCCTAGTATCATGTATAAAATATCACAGATTACACATAAATAATAGATCAGGCCCACATACCTGTTCAGGTGAAACTGCCTTAAATGTGCTACAAGGAAGACCTCCTTCTATTTTTCCTCAGATTGAAATGATTTTGGGGGAGCCTTTCTAAAGGGCCCAACTAACAGATGGAGGATCTATCACTTATTTATTGCCTGAAAGTAACTCATTGTTCTTCCTTTTTGAAATTAAATTCTCAAATTGATTTTTTTCTTTGGCTCTCTTATACAAGAAGTCTTAACTCACTCCTGAAATCGCCCCAATGCAGCAGTTCCTTGGGCTGCAAATCAGAAATCCTCAGAGGCAGCTTCCCTTCAGAGGGTAACAGTCTCCACCTTGGCTCGCTTTTGCCCTATCAAGTGGCGAATGGCATTTAGTAACTTCCCCTTATAAATGACATTTTTCATAAACAACACATAGAAAAGACTCCATGTGAGAGGCAGTCCTGCGGATGGTCATCCATAGGAAATCTGGAAACAGACGGTTTGAATCCCAGGCCTGCCTCTTACTAATGGTGAAATCTTAGGCAAGTAGCTGAATCGCTCTAAGACTCAGTTTCCCCATCTGCAAAAGGGAGACAATGCTGCAATCTACTTCACTGGGATGAGTGAGGGTCAGCTAGGTCAATCCACTCCAAGTGGAATAGGGCCTGCCACACCGTAAATGTGTCCTGATTATAAGGGCCTGCCAACTCCAGCCTGTGGACCAAACCCTGCCTCCTGTCTGTTCTTAAAAGGCTCTGAGGTAACAATGGTTTTTACATTTTAAAAAATAAAAAAAAAATAAAACACACATTTTGAGACACATAGGATTATATGCCTATAAACAAGGTCTAACTGGCATCTAGCCACACCCACTCAGTCCCTGTGGCCCGTCACATTTCCCATGATATCAGCAAGGCTGAATGGTTGGGTCAGAGATCCGGTGTTCCACGAGTCCAAAATATTTACTGAGTATTTTTTGGAAAAATATTCCTTTATGGTAAAGGTGTGTCCACCCCTGAGCTACTCTTACGTGCAAGGCCCCATGCCACTTGGTGTGACTGTGCCCAGCCATGCCGTGAGGTAGGCAGTGGCATCCTTGTTTCTGAAGTTTGTTAATGGGGTGCAGAAATGTGAGTAACCTGGCCAGGTGACAGGCCCATTAAGTGAGAAGTGATGGCTGGCAGACCAGCGTAGGTCTCCCTGACCCAAAGCTTATGATCTGGGCTCTTTCCTATGTTGCCTTTCCTATCTCTCTTGAGATAGGCTTCTTTCTGTATCAAGTCTCCTTCTGTAACTTTATTTGCTTTTTATATAAAGATAGATTATACTTTATTAATAAACACAAATTTGCCCTTTCAAAATACATGGCTTTTCTTTTATCCCAAAGCATCTCTGCCTATTTGCAAGGACTATGTTATGGGGAAGGTTGTAGCCAACTGAATTTACCTTTCCACATGGAAAAAATTCATGTTATAATTTTTTCTTTTTTAAAAAAAATTCAGATCATGTTATAATTTGATAATTCAGCAGAGATAATTTTTCCATGTAGACAAATAATAAAAATCATAGGAAATGCAACTTTAAAATATTAATATTTTCCAACTATTAAAAAACTGCATTTCAAATAGGGGTGGAAAGGACTTACGGAAATTGCTAGATTAATCACTGTGAAAGTAACTATATTCAGCACAGCCAAGCAGAATCTTCTCTTCAAGTGCACATTACACGACCATGCCTATTACTATACAAAGAAAACTCATGATATTACATGGTCAAAGCTCCAAAGGCAGTTTTGCAAAGATCACCACAGGTGCATTCCACTCTCCAGGCAAGCTAAACTTTGGTCTGCAAATGGTTTTGAAGAGAAATATCAACTTCTTTCTGTACTTAAAATGGACTACAGCAGGCAGATTAGGGTTAGCACAAGGAATTTTTAGTGATAGGAGAGGCAGCCCCAGAAGGTAGTGTGTTTCCTGTGTGTGGAGGGTTTTGAGAAGGGGTCTAATGGCCAACTGCAGAGGATGCTGAAAAGCTCTTCAAGGATTATATGGGATGAGCCAGAGAGCGGTCTTTGCGATCACTAATGATTCTTCCAAATGGAGCGGTCTATGGGCTTGAATATCTTTATTCATTTATTAGTTAATGGCTCTCCCAAAACAACCAACTCTTGAATTTTGAAATAACCTTATCCAACTCAGTGCCTCCAAAAGAAAACTTTGCTGCAATTCTTTACAGCCAAATAAGAGATTAGTTCTCTTAGATGAAATAGACACAAGTCTATTACCTTGTCCATCAGATTTAATTAGCAGTTACTATGATGAAAGTTGAAGTGGGAAAATATCTAGTTCACAGATTTTTTTTCTCAAATGTATGAGTTTTTTAGTTTTTAATTTAACTTACCTCCTAATTTAAAAGCAAAATAGAAGCACCAGAAGAGGGAAAGCTTTGCCTTTCTCAAAGAACTGGCATTTTTTTTTATTTTTAATGGACCTGTAAAAATTCTATAAACTTTTGTTCTAGCCACTAAGAGGCTCAGAGTCAATTTAGAGCACAAGATAAAAAGAATAGGCCCAATGGCCTCATAATGCAACCTCTAGTTGCAATGCTGACCTTGTTTTGATACTCTAAGTCATGTTTTTGGTGGTTCTGATTTTAGATCTTACTATATTACATGTTTCTTACAGATTGGATGATCATGTACTTAACTGTCCAACCCAGCACACTTAGAGAAAGTAAAGGGTAGCTATTAATAACCTCTGCTGACAACAGAGGTGAACTGAGACTGCCTTTACAGTGCTCATCTTACCCGTAGAGTATGGGTCATAAATGGGATTAAAAAACAAATAAAACATTTAAAGACAAAAGAGCTGGGCCCCATTCTCATGATGGCGAACCAGTAGCACTGCATACTGGTTGAGACCAAAAACCATTCGACCCAAATCAGAAGCCATCTGCGTTCTCCAGCTTACTCACAAGGACACCATAGTCCTATGTGTATGTCAAGGCCACTTCTCTTCTGTAGCTTTTATCCTTTCAGGGGGAAAAAAAGCCCCCTAAAAATACAGCATAAAGTATCTGGATGCTAAATACATCTGTGAATTGCATGGATACTGTAAAAAAAAAAATAATAAAAATCATCCAGCGTTCTTAGTATACCTTGGATTCTAAAAATAGAGCTCTACAGTGTATTCAGGAGGGCTCCTCCAACTGGGAAAGGTCACCAGAGACGGGAACACCATTCCCCTCCAGTTCCTTGAGGATCAGACATTATCCCTTCTGCCTTTCGCATAATGAACCATCTGCTCTGTGAATTTCTCTGCGCAGGCTTTTAAACTGAGATTTGGATCTGATTTTCCCTTTCCCGTGTCCCTTTCTCTTGTCAAATGGACTTCCCCACCACTGCCATTGTAAACTCACAGTTTTGTGAGGCAGACTCCTTCCTCAATTCACAGGGACATCCCAAAGAGCAAATAACTTGGGAGAGCTTTAATGAAATGATGTCAGTGCTGACACTCAACTAGGTGGATTGCATTCTTTTAAAACTTCCCACAGCAAACAGCAAAGACAGGGACCTCTAATTGAAGTCTTTAATGATCAGTTCCTAACTTCTGAATGTGAGGATCTTTGCTTCACTTTGAAGCTCAAGATCCTTTCCTGCTGGGATCTTTACACTGGGTGATTTTCTTTGTCTGGCTCATTCCAATTATGGAGTGATTTATCTCTCCCCACTTTCCACATTACCTCTAGAACTGCTCTGAGACTTAAAAAAAAAAAAAAAAAAGACCCAACACTTCTTCTGAATAAAGTGTTCTTGGGTCACAATTTCAAAAATGTCCACTTGTTGGCAATATTCATATCCTCGTGACAATAACAGCTCACTGGAATAATGATAATTTGGCTCATTGTGGCCACCAAATGGTTTTTAATTTTTAAAAAGTGTGTCATAGTTGTTATTAGCTTAAAATGCTTTATTTTAAAGCTTTAACAATACAAACAGGAATACAATGGACTTTAAAAAGCAAGTTGTGAAACACTATGATCCTTATTTTATATTATAGAATGTTTATTACATATACTATATATTATATATTATATAACAAATCTTTTTAAAAAGTCCAAAGTGATACGTATCAAATCATTTTTCCCTGGTTACCTCTTTGTGGGCTGTAGGTCAGAGGTAGGAACAATGATGACAGAAATTTTTTTACATCATATAGTTTTGTGTCTGGCTTTTTTGAAAGCATGTACTCTATACTATTATTTAAAAAACTAATGCAAAATACAGACTCTGTTAATAATCTAATGTCTTGTGTTCATACCCATAGTTACAAGACTAGAGTCTATGCCTTATAGCTCTGGAACTGTCTTTGTAGAGGCTAAGATCATGTGGACATGAGATAAATGTTGGACTGTGAGCAAAAATAAATGAAAATAAATAGATCATCTTCTGTGATTTGTGCTAATGAATATTTATTAGGCCGGGGCTTATAACAGTGGCCTAAAGTTACGTTCTTTTTGGTTAACACGATTCATATTTTTTCTTATAAAAAAACTGGAAGCTGTCAACACTAGGCCCCTTTCCTACCTGTGAACAATGAGCTAGGTCTGAGGAGCACTCTGTTTAGTCTCTACCACTCTATAAGACAACCGTATTACACCATATCAACCCACTTCCCTGTTTTACCTGTTTGTTTCTGTCTCCAATTCAGTCTGCTATCCTTAAAGTAGGCTGTGAAACATGAGTACTGTACATGAAATCACTTGACATAATCCCCAAACAACTGGGTCCTAAATATGGTTATTGGTTTATATATCTAAAAACTATCCGTCTTGGTCCTCCAGCCTATAAAGGTTCAATGGCAATAATACCATATATTACCTTCCGTTCCTTTACATTTTGAGACACTTTAGATCCATATAAAATTTGATTTCATTCCTTATGATAAAAATATGCTTTCTTAAATCTTCTTGTAAACACACGCTCCTACTGTGATAGATGCTGGGGAAAAAACCCTCAGCTTCACCTGAACATGTATTAACGGCTAGGCTAATAAAGACAGCCACAGTCATACGATGAAAATTATCGTGAAAATCATACCCCCAATCTGTACCCTGTCTGCTTGTGGGATGGACCTTAGTTGTCTCACCTGCAAAACAACTACCTTGATTCCAAAACGAATTCCTGCTTTGGGCTCCGAGTCCCTTAGGCTCTGCTACCACCGCTGTGGGGTGTGCCCTTCCTTCCTGGCATTTTAGTAGCTAACTAGAAAGGCAACAAGCTACCTACAATTGGGATAGAAACGTCCAATTTCTTCATTTGCTCGGGAAAATCCATCTGTTCACTTCATTAGCCAGCTATACCGGGCTCAGCAGGCAGTGAGATATGCCTGAATGTCAAACTGTTAAACAGACCGACTAATACAACAGCATCTACTAATTTGGTAGACATAAATTTTGTTTTGTTTTGTTTTTAAGATTTTTATTTATTTGTCGGGGGGGGTTGGGGGGTTGCGCGAGTGCACATGAGCACAAGCAGGGGGAGCAGCAGGCAGAGGCAGAGGCAGAGGGAGAAACAGCCTCCCCGTTGAGCAAGGAACCTGATGTGGGATTCGATCCCAGGGCCCCGGGATCATGACCTGAGCTGAAGGCAGATGCTTAATCAACTGAGCCACCCAGGGATCCCAAGGTAGACAGAACTTTTAATAAAGGATCACGGGAGAAAATATACTACAGTGAACGGTGCCTGGGAAGAAAGAGATTGGATATTTTCGGTCTAAGCAACTCTAGAAATCCACTCTCTCTTGAACTGGGAAAGAGCCCTCCATCTGCCTCCAGCTAAATCATTCCCTTCTGGAATGTGCCACTCGTGCTACGCTGATAATGACAACAAGAATTTCCAGGACTTACTCTGGTCTGTTGCACTCACGAACCGCAGTTTTGATGCCCCCTCCACATGTTCTTGAACAGGTTCCAAAATGACTCCAACTTCCCCAGGATCCATCAGTCACGGGGGCCTCCATTTCTTTGGGGACACAAAATCCAAACTTGCAGTGCTGTATTTAATAAGGGGAACAGTGAGGGAGAGCTCGGTACTGGAGACATAATAGGACCCGCAGCCCTTCTGAGTACATAGCATACTTCATTCCACCTCCCGACCCCACCATGTGCTGCATCAAAATTATGCCATTTCATCATCTATATGAAAAAAGGAAACAGTAGGGATTTTAATCTTGTACTTAGGGAGTTTAGGTCTTGTCTCCTTTTACCACTTGCTTGACGAAAACGAGCCCATGAGTGGCTGGCCCCAGGCTGTCAGCCTAACTCAGGTAGCCAGCCTCGAAGTGCTCAATTAGTCTACTTGGGAAAATGAGGGGAGGAAGTGGGCAGACTGGCTGTAGACAGGGCCAACAAGAGTTCCTGGATTTGTAGAGCGAATCTCCATTAAGAAGGCTCAGAGACGCTGGGAGCCTGGTAAAATATGTTTTATTGCTCCCCGCAGATTTGAAAAGCCAATTTTAATTAGGTGGGAGAGAAAAAAAAAAGCAAGTTACATGATTCCCATAAACTCCCTTCACTAAAGCACACAGAATGAAACTAGAGCAAAATGGACATATTACAGAGAGCCCTAAACTTTATGGCTTTTTTGTGACTAATGGTTTCAGATTCTCCAGCCTACAGCAGGAAGAAGGCCATGATGCTGAAGACAAAACAAAACAGAATAAAACTCCTCAGCAGGACAAGGGATTCAAGAAGCCCATTTCAACCCCCTGCCATTGTTGGGGTGTGGGGCCCTGACAGAAAGCCGAGGTCACTGAGCAGCGGACAAAGGCGGAGTGGAGGTAGGGGCGGCAGGAGGCTGATGCCCTGCGGCTCACTCAGATCTCTCAAGTGGAGCTGCTGATGGCCGGCTCCCATGATTTATCTGCAGGGAGGCCACAGGCAGAGGCAGAGGCCCACAGCAGCCGGGGGTGGGGGGGCATGCCGGGAAAGCGGACAACAAGTAAGATGCAGGTGAAGGTCCCCCACTCAATGGGTAGCCACACAGAAGGCTCGGAGAACAATTATTCCGAGAGCTCAATTGAGCTTTTTTCTCTGTTTTGCAGCGCCCTCTCTTGCAATGATTTTCCTGAAGCATCTGAGGATGTCTCCCTTTCCCTGAGCTGTGTGGTTGAGGCTTAAAAGGTTCTGCTTAAAAGGTTCAAAGATCCTGGGCAACTCCACGTCCAAGAAACGTGGGCAGAGGGAGAGGTGATGACATTACTCTCAGACATCCTTTGACATTTACCTTTATGGGGGTCGTGAACATTTATTGGAACAAACGCACATAAAAACAAACGAGAGATAGCTTGGTCCACGGCTCTGCCCTCCACTGAGAACGTGCCATAAGCGACATGTTTGAAAACTTCTTTTAAATGTTTAGAAGCCACATTAAAACAAGTAAAAGGAAAACTGAAATTAATTTTAATACCTTTTATTTAGCTCAAAATAGTTAAACATTATTATTTCTGTATGGAATCAATATAAAATTATGGGTTTTGGTTGTGCTTTTTTTTTTACACTTTTTTTTTTTTTATATTGGGTCTTTAACACCTGGTGTGTATTTTCACTTAAACATATCTCAGTTCAGGTTGACATTGGAAGGGCTCACCAGACATCTGTGGCTGCTGGCTGCCGTACTGGACAGCAGTGGTCTCAGAAGGACAAAACTTGGCAGGCCAACAGTCTAGTGGCGAGCCAGGGCTCTCCCAGAGACTAACTCGGTGACCCCAGGTGAGTCCCTGGCTGTTCCCACAGCTGTCTGAGAGTAATGTCATCACCTCTCCCTCTGCCCACGTTTCTTGGACGTGGAGTTGCCCAGGATCTTTGAACCTTTTAAGCAGAAGCTTTTAAGCCTCAAGTTGTCCTGACAGAACACGAGACACAACGTATCTGAAGCACCTAATACACAGTGGAACACATAAGGGACCTGACTTAAATAAAGTCAGTAGGATAATGGCAAGCATTCATAGGGCTCTCCGTATTGGTCAGGGACTGTTCTCAGCATAGATATATATTAACTTAGTCTTCCGAGCACACTATGAAATGGATACTCTTATTATCCCCATTTCTACAGAAAAGAAAATGGAGGTACAGACAAGTTGATGCCAAATATTAGTGAGGAGCAGAGCTGAGATCGAAACACAGTCTGACTCAAATGTGCACTTTTCACTGTGACGTATGCTCTTTCAGTTGTGAGCAAATGGGGACAATGATTTTGGCACATAAACAAAAAAAATTTAAAAAATTAAAACAAAAACAAGATTAATGTCATGGTTAGGTAAGACTGCGACTTCCAAGTTGTCCACCCAATATCTAGTCCCTCCTTATCTTTGGAAACAGAATCCATATTTCCCCAGATTCTTATACAGATAAGAGTGGTCAAAGAGATGTCAGCAGACTTCATTGGGTGATAGTCCTAGGAAGGTCTTTTTGCCCCTTTGTCCCTAGCCCTTGGCTTCATTCCGCCTGGAATTCCCACTTGAAGGCTGGAGTTGCTGCAGCCATTCTGTGACCTTGAGGATGAAGTCTATTTGCATATGATAGTGAAACAGGAAGAAATTAGGAACCTGGGTCTCCGAGATTTGTGGAGCTGCCACAACAGTTCCATAACCTGCTTAGCTTGGGACTAGTTTCTTTTTGTGTCAGAAGAAAGAGCCAATTTGTTTATATTACTATAACTGGGTCTTACCTAAAAAAAATTCCTAATTAATATTCAGCTGGGGTCATAGCAGATGACCCTCAGATTCAACCCTCAAATCTTGATGCTAGAAACACATTTTATAAATCCTACAAAGTAATGAGAAATTCCTAGACTTCTAATTAAAAACTGGTCTGCAAATCAAATGTTCCTTACTGAAATGACCACTAATGGATAGAAAGGGAACAATAAGAAGAACCCAAGAAGAACAGGAGAAATGCCTGAAGTGACAGAGGCTGGAAATCAGGGCAGTTTGGGAGATATTTACCAAGATAACCTATTTTAGCAGGCAAAGTCGATAAACAATACTTGTGTACTAGAATAGCCACTACATCATAACAAAGCACTAAGCGGTTGGTGAAGTCCAAGCCAAAACATAGTCAACCTTTTCTAAAAGTGTCCAAACCATTTAAATTGTATTTTACCTAAGCACATCTTTTTTTAGGAGTTTGGAAGAGGGACTCAGAGGTTTATTTTGTCCCAAGGAGGCTTAAAACAAGAGTTTTAAACCTCAGACTCACAAACAGGGTTAAAACGAAATGTTAATGGGCTTAACAAGAGAATGGAGAAAATAAAGAGAATTAGAGTCATTCATCAAAATAACATTGTGTCAGCAGCCCAAGACAGATCACTGCCGAGGGAGCAGGGCAGAAAGAAGAGAAAGAAACAAAAAAATTAAGCCCACTGAAAATGGAGTCAGAATCGGCTGGAGAAAAGGCATATGGTTTTACTGCCAATTCCAAGAAAACAAAACAAAATGAAAAAAAAATTCTGTGCCCACAAATCCACCATCTTTGGCATCTGCAACATGCATAAATGCTCTTCAGGGAAATAAACACACATATGCCCACATCTTTTTTTACTTTCTTTTTTTTCCCCCCCACATCTTTAATAAAAGCTGCTAGGCTTGGCCCTTTTCCTAAAACAGAACTACCCGTGTACCTATCATGTTCTCTGCATTGTTGCTTCTCAGCCTGCCCTTTGGAATGTCTTGAAGTCTCTTGCTCTTGCTAAACACAAGCCTACCTGGAAAGCGACTTCTGAAAGACCTCCCAAATTTCCCCATCCCTTAGGTGTAAGATTACCTTGCAATCCCTTATCTTCTGCCTCTGTTACAAAAACAGAAGATTAGAAAAAGATACAACAGATGTCCTCTCAAATTCTTTTGTGTTGCAGGGTTGACTGTGATACCGCGCTGCTCTGGGGCGGTTGGTAGCTTTGTTCACTGCAATTTCACGAAATGTAATTCACTTCATTCTATTACCGAACATTCTTTGTTACGGTTTTTCCAGCTATAACACATATCGAAAACGGACATAGTAGGTTGGTGCTCAGACTGGCTAAGAACCGTAACATAAGACCAGTGATTTTTCTGAGCTCAAAGAGAATTAATTTAAGTAATTGAGTGGGCAGGCTCTGACTCACGCCAACTAACCAAGTTATCAACTAGCTATAGTCTGTTGTCATATTGCTTTAACTGTTAGCACCTGTCTGGGTCACTGGATTTTAGCAGGACTCTGAGGCCACACCATCATTTTGCAAGAAAGAATGAATTCTTAATGGTTGCCATGGAAACCTGAAAACCATACTTCCACTCAAACCTATGATCTTCTGGCCATCACCATGCTACGTTAAATGTCCCACAAAAAATGAAAAATTCACTCTGGCTAAGGAGATCTATTTCTTTTTAAGCTAATGAAAGGTGCAAAAGCTATTGTGCCTATGTCCATACACAATTTCGGTTGGGCTGTTATTGGAAAAAGCTGTATTCTCAAATGCTGAGGTCCTAGCCATTAAGAAGTGAGAACATGAGCTGATGCAATCACCAAGTAAGTCAAGTATAAAGTCAGCTTCATTGTACTTTTTAATTTGTTTTGTACTGAACTTTATAATTTTTTAGATAACAATCATACCCTCCAGCTCATGGCTGTTTATAACCACCATGGCAGACGAGTAGGAAGCCACAAGTCCTCCTTTGTGACCACTGGAGACTGAGAAGCTCAGTGAGTTCGAGGGACAACCATTATAGGAGATTCTGCAGCCCCTTCAGACAAAGCAAAGGAGGAAAATGGTGGGGGAAGAGGCTGGAGTGTGGGGACACTGCCCTAAGGAGCTAAGTGACCTTGGACCAGTAACTTCTATTTCTGTTCCACTCTATAAAATCGGGGAAGGGAGAGTTAAAAAAGTCTGTCACTTCTGAGGACCCCTTCCATGGAAACATTCTGAGTGCTCCTTATTCCTCCAAAGTGGAGGCAAAGAAGAACAGAACAGAATATTAGAAATGAGTGAAGTGGACAATGTGAAGAAGATATAAGAAAGGAAAAATACAAGCAAGGATGACAAGAGGCTCAGAATATAGCCCAGGGATTGCATCATTGGGGAGAGAAAGACTGCCATCTGCCACAGGGATAAAAAAGAAAATCAGGCTTAGATCTAAAACTTTTAGTAGCCAATGTTTTGGGATGATGATGATGATGATATCACTACTATTCTAACTTTTTATTTTGCAGATGGATACCAGGTGCAGAAGTTTGTACTTAATCATATTCCTAGGTGTGTGGGGCATTATTTCCAGGCTGTATAAGGAGTTTTTTTGTTTTTTTTTTTTTTTGATTATTAACAAATAAGTGGGAACCATTATAACCAACTCAGAACTTACATTTGCATATATCCCAGGTGACATCGCAACTCCTTAAAGGGACCAACACAGGAAAAAGCCTGGTATCCCAGTAGTGAACAGAGGAAGTTCACCATATTTCTGTGTTTCCTTGATTTTTGAGATTTTGTTTATTTTGTTTGAGAGAGAGAGCACACAAGTGAGCATGAGCTGGGGGAGGGACAAGGGGAGAGGGAGAGAATCTCAAACAGACCCTGGGCTGAGTGCGGAGCCTGAGGCGGGGCTCCACCCCACAACCCTGAGATCATGACCTGAGCCAAAAGCAAGAGTCAGATGCTCAGGTGACTGAGCCACCCAGGTGCCCCTGTGTTTCCTCGACTTTAAGATGCTCCATCAACTTAAAACCAGCTTCCATTGCCACCCCCAAAAGGGACAAAGAGAAGAAAAAGAAACCCTGTCTCGCATTAAACCAAAAAGCATTAGGACTGCAGGGATGTTAAAATGAGAGAGAGGATGTTTTCAAATCGAGGCAATAATGCTAGCTCTGTGTCTTGTATCAGTATTAGGCTATAACGTAAGTTTTCATAATTTTCAAAAGTAAAGTTGAACTTCCTACCCCCAAAAGTACTACACATGCTCCAACACACTGTGTCAGCATAGACGTTCGCCCATTTCTGCTGCCCCAAGACAAAAGAACAGACTGAGGTGCTACTTGCCTTTCCAGGCTCACACTCGGTCCCGTCTGCCCAGGGTGTGTGCTGAGTCCGGCAAACTCCATCCACATTATTGCACCACAGTCGTCTACATTGCATCTGCACAATTCGAGTAAACAGCAAGTCAGTGACAGTGTGATTAGACGATACGGAATCCGGCAAGGATTGCTTTCAACTAATGTTCTGCCAACAAGATAGCATAGGTTAGAGAGGGATTTTTTTCTTGTTATGATGGATTGATAAAATATTCCAAGGGCTATAGAGAGCGTCTCATGAGACACATTTCTATGTCTAGTAGGACTTCACATAGGGTTAAAGGGTGATGTTCACTATCATGAGTAACACAGAAAGGAATATAAGCGTGGGTAAGTGTCACTCAAAAATTTTTATTATTTCCATGGAATCACTGTGCTTTCAATTTACCATGCCATCTCTGAAGTCTTTCCCACCAAAACAACCAACCAGACACGCAAAGGAAGAGAATGGGGCCCCTCGGAGAAGCCCATTTTTGTCCATTTGCCTCCTGATAACCACTGATATCATTGGTCCAAGTACCCAAACACACACATTAAAGCATCCCACACCTACTGGTTGAGCTACCTATTGCCAGAAATGATTATAAGCCCCATGGGGTCAAAGGGCACAGCCCTGACAAGTTAAAACAGGAAAAGAGGTTGGTCTTATGAATGACCTTTACTGAGTCTAGAAGAATCCCTGTAATGAAGGCCATCCAGATAAGTCAGTGGGAACAAAAGGAGCCGAGGAGAGGAAAGGGCTGAGCTGCACCACTACCAGCCCTATAACCCTGTCCTCTTTGAGCCTCAGTTTCCCACATGTAAAATTAAAATGGTAACATCTCCCTTTTGGGCTGTCACAACAGTGAAGTGAGAACATGCAGGTAAAGCACCCCTAACAGCAAGCACTATCACTGCTGATTGTCCTTATTTCTATTGTCATCAATAGTCAACGGACCATTGTCCACTTTGTCACTAGGGGTTTATGTTGGAGTGAGAAGCCCGTGGAAAACCAGGTATTAAGAACATCCAGAACCAATGCATGGGGGCAGAAGTGGCCCCCAAACACTTACCATATATGGGCACACCTGAGAACCCGGTCCAAAAATCAATTCACATTGTTTATTCACGTTGTAAAGGAGGCCTGGCAGTTGGGGAGGCAAGGGGTAGGGTCTGGATTCAGGTTCATTAAGCAAACACTCGCCGTAACCAGTGCTATGGAAAGCAGAAAAACAGAGATGGTGAGAGCGGTGACGAGAAGGGGCTGTCAAAGTGTCCAGACGGAAGTGAAGGCCATCCCGCCATTTTAAAGGCAGAGAGGACACTTCCTGTATCTCATGTGCTTTATTCTTTATATCCCAGTTACGGACATGCTGGCCCTCCGTTCAACACGGTCGGTAGGAAACAGGCAGCTTTTACAGCGCTTGTCACAGTCCCAGGCAATTATCTGTTTATTTTCTACTCTTATCTCCAACAGACTGTAAGCTTCTTAGGGGCAAAGCTAGTCTTTCTCATCCAAGCATGGGGCTGTAAGCATCATAGCAACAGGTCTTTAGTAAATGTTTGCTGAGTAGAAGAGTGAGTGAATCAACAACTGTAAGAAACACTTCAGGTCATCCGGTTAAAAAGAAAACAGCAACCCTCGAGTTCTTCCACTTTTCTGCAAACACCTCATCTGGAAAATTCACACCTGGTGAGCTCTGATTAATAAGCCCCCTCCTCCCTGTGGCTGGAGAAATATACACCCAGTGACCTTGGACAATCACTTAACCTTTCGTACATCGGGGAGAGAAGAGCAATAAATCTGTGACACAGGGATACTGTATAATGTAATTGGATTTTTGAGCTGCCTGGCAGGAAGCTTAAAAAACAAAACAAGAAAAAGAAAAGGAAGAAGGAGAGAGAGCGGGAAAGAGAGAGACAGAGAAAGAATGTTCTCAATTCAACAACATGGTGGTCTGTGTGATTTGCACCCACCCACAGAACCCTCTTTGGGGTCATCCTACTATTCACCCCCTTTTCAGAGCCAAAATTACTAAGACAGAACCACATGAATATCTGTGGCTTTCTCTCATCATGTATTCACATTCATAGGCCCTCCCCCAAGACCTAAACAGGGTTCATAACTTCACTAAGAGCAAAGCCACAGTGACACATTCTCTTTAAGATCCCAGCCTTTCCTTGAGCTCAGTCTGTAATCTTCAAAACTGTGGCCGAGGAGAGGAGTTGCATGGATGTCAGAGAGTACTTTTTTTTTTTTTTTAACCTCCTCTCAGGAATGTCAACAAAAATAACAACTCCAAAGGAATGCTTGACTCTACATTTTCTTTCCCACAATGAGTTCACTACATAGAGACCAGACATTAGAAGCCCGGGCTCAAAGAAAGTTTAAGTCTTACTCTAAAAACTCAGTGATATATTTTCGACTACATTTTGACCACATCCAGGGGTTGGTGTAGAAGTTCAACGTCGGAGCCATGACATGCTGGGGGCTCTTAACTCCTTCCTCCTTGCATTTGTTGTTGTCATCATGAGGCATGTTAAACCTAAGGCCAACGACAGAAAGACAGGAACATCAATAAATACTAAAGCACTGAGCTGTTACCACTGCTCGAAGAAGGCATCTGTCCAAGAGAAAAATATGAACTGCCTTCTGCATTATGAATAGGAACACACATCCTGGGGAGCAGGAGAAAACTTCCTAGATGGTTCAAGATGGAGCAGAGCAGAGAACATTGATTCTCACCCAAGTTAATATGAAGTGCCTTTAATGTATTAAAAAATGATGTACAGTGGTCCATTATCTGGGTTAAGCACCCTTTTTGGAACTGCAGATGCTCTGAGCATGCTGTAGTTGGTGCTAGAATACAGTAGTTGGAATTCCTAATAAGCTGTTAAAGGCCAATGCATAGAGTCAAGAATTTGGCAAGTTATGATAACACTGTGAATATAAAGAGGACTTCGAGTGCCAAACCTTGAAGCCAAAGCTTTCTAATAAGAGGCTCACTATGGGTCTTGGCATCTCCTCCTTTGGGGTCATGTTGACAAATGATTCAGCCACATAGGTACATCATTATAAAGGTATGCAAAGTTCGTGCACAATAAAACCCATTAAGGAAAGCTGCAAGCTTGGAAACCAGAAGCATGCCAATTCCACTGGCTTAATGCAGGGCAGATAGTTTCATGCTTTCTGAAGCCAACACCGATTGATTGGTACTGGCTTCCTAAAAAGTTGGGCACAAAAGGATTCTTAAACTAATCCAGGTTCTGCCCCAAGAAAAGGCTATGATGGAATGCCAATGTCCCCTCGAGGCTGGGAGGCAACTGGGCAGCATTAACACGTACTTGCCATTCTTGGCATCGCTGGAGGAAATGGGGGGAAAATAACAGGAAGTATTTCCCAATCTAGAAACATTAGTTCTATGACCCACATGCCATTCTCAGCTCTGGTAACCAACTCAGAGGGGCTGTCCTCTCTGGATGCCTCCCCAGTCACAAAATAGGTGAATGTGGTTAATTTGGGGGGGAATCCCCTCCACTAGCTCATCTTGCAACGGGGAAATCAGCAAGCTAGTCTGAAGTGTGTACACTTGTTCCACATGCATCTAAAAGCTGGAATAAAAGCCTATCAAGTCCATTCCATTCATTTATCTTGGGTTTGGTTTTCTTCTTCTTCTAAAACAACTTGGGTTCCTCAATAATTGCCTGATGAAGTAACTGCCTGATGGAATAATTGCCAGATGGAAACTACGAGATAGAAAACCTTCATCGGTCTAGGTTAAAACAAATAGTGGTTCTTCATGCTTAAGAGTCATTTCCGTAAAAGAATGACCGCTCCCATTTCCTGTTCCCAGTTGTAAAGTCAGTGTCATACCTACACCAAGAAACCCAACACAAGCAACACGCTCAAACTATCATTGTTTGTTTCTCTGTGGTGCGAAGAAGCGTTTACTCATCACCCCAACATGCCTAGAGAAAATCAAGTTCATTTCATCACATCAACAGAAAACTTCTTGTCATTCAAATGTCAGACGTGTTTGCTCACAGCAGGGGCTGGATGGTAATATTCACTGAGCACTTCACTGAAAAATAATAACCAAGACTTTTTTATTTTGCATTCACAACGTACCAGGCAATGCGCTAATTGTGTTAGATGCTTTATTTCATTTAACTACCTTATGTGAGAAGTGCTATTACTATCCACATTTTACAGATGAGAAAACATGAGTTGTAGAGAGATTGAATTACTTGATTAAGGTCACATGGGTGAAGGTGTGAGGGAGCCACAGTCTGATTTTAAAACCCCTGTGTTTGGGAATATATATAAAACATATTCCCTTCTTTTAGACAAACTGTGGAAGATTTTCAGGAAGATTGTGTAAGAATCTCTGTATCTAGTAGAGCTTCAGTTACTCTCCAAATTCATCTTAACTTAGATTTTGTGCCTCTAGAAACAGGTACGAGAAGGTAAGCTGTTTTTTTTGAAGCATCCAATGATACTCGACAAATACAAGATCAACTGCTTTTTTTCTCCCCAGCAGGGTTTCATGTTATCAGACAGTCACGACTCTAACAACTTAATGTTTAATCTTTAAAAAGTTCATTAGAAAATCTGCTACAAAGTACTGTAGCAAATTAAAAAAAAAAAAGTACTCATTTTCCATTAAGTATAAGCAAACCTAACTATATGAGATAAAGCACCGAAACAAAAAGAATTCACTAATGGGCTAGAAATACACTTTTCGTTTAGCTAATAACTCTTGCCATTCATCAATTATTTCATTTTTTTAAAAAACTTCCTAACACCTTTGAGAAGAGGTACACACGCATTAGCTCCACCTAACAGTGAGGGGAACAGCATACATTTTTCTCAGACCAAACTAAATGAGAACAATTCAGTTCAGAACTCGAGTATCTGGCTCCCAGTTTCCCTGTTAGATCTGGTCCCCTAATATTACATGGTACCCCAACATTAACAACTAGACTTGAAGCAATTTACTACTGCTAAGGTTGTTTGACAGGGAAATAGGGTCTATCATATGGTGATTATGACATTTAAGAGAGCTAATGTAAATAAAAACTCCTAGACCAATGCCAGCGGCATGGTCCTTGTGGTGGGGGATGTTTGTTAACTGTTCAGGTTACACAGCTGAGGCTCTCTGTGGCGGAAAATACTCAGTTTTTGCTAATCAAAATTCTCACTCTCCTTAAAATGTCAACTTTATAAATTGGCTGTCCTAAAAGGAGTTTATAAGCTTTTGTGAGGAAGAAATTAACAGGAAATTAACTACATTTCTTTACAGTATACCTTTCTTAACCATAGATTTTGGGTAACTGTTAATCTGTTCATCACACACACTCTCACCCTTCAAATACATTCCTGTCTCTCACTTCCCTCATTCTGGTCTCTTGAGGCAGGAACGGCTGCTTGTTGAAATGCAACCCTATTCTTCATAGTCAAATCTACACCTCCTATTTAAAGGTCTAAAGGAATTTAATAGACTTTATGCGAAACAAACAAAAATCCCCCAAAATTCTATTAAAATAAGTTTGGGAAAACTGAATTAAATAAAACTAAGCAGTTTATTTTAATACGGGACTTGGCAGAGCATTTATTTTATGTCCCTGAGCCTTGTGGCTCTAGGCAGGGCTAGACATTTTTTTAAATTAACTGACTATAAGCCTCGTTTTTTTTGCACCTCTAATCCATTCTCTTGGAATTGTGTTGGAGCCCTTGTGTATTGGGAAATGCTACTGGACCAGTTTTCAAACTGAGCTCCAAGAAATCCTTGAGTTTCACAAAAATATTTCAGAAATCTGAAAGAGAAAGAGGAAGCTGACTAAGCAGGACTCTGGCCCACCACAACCACTTAATGAAAGCTGTGCTTCTTTTGTGCTGTAAATATTGGGCTTCTGATAATATTTCCTTTGGAGAAGACAGGTGTGCTGTTAAAATATTCTTGAAAGTTACTAGTTTCAAAATATATCTATTATATGTTGAACTAAACTGGAGCTGCTTCGATATACGCATCTTGCTTTACTTCTAAAATAGCACCCTATCCACAGGTACCTTGAAAAAGCATTTGTTGAATAAAAAAGCCTGCTTAATAGATTATTCCCCGCTCAGCAAGCTTAACACTGACATGTAAATCAGTACACAACTATATCAGTGACATCTTTTGAGAAAATTATTTTTAACAGATACAGTATGAGTAATTAAATCATTCTAGAAAGAAAACAATGCACATCAAAAAATCAGTATAATTCCTTAGTAAATTTACACCATTTCATCCCACATTCTAGCTCTGCTCCATTTCTAAAGAACAGAAAGGAAAAGCCAATTTCATAATAACCTAAGTGAGCATAGTTAGTAAACATTTTCTTCTCTGTATCTTTGTTCAATCTCTTCTGTGAATGAGGGACCTCACTGTGCCCAGAAGCTAAATGCCTGAATGAAAGCCTTGTCTATTTATAGTCAGGAACAATCTAGATTTGCAAAAATTTTGTGAACCAAGGGCATTGAAGGGAGACCCTCCCAGATAAAGATGTTACTCAGGTAAGTTTCCTAAGCTAACGGATGCTCTGCTTCAGTGAGTGGGCTGGAAAGGCCTCATTCCTCCAATTCCCAGCAGGAAAGAAGAAGACTAGATGTTGGATGTTGCATATAAAATGTGTGTGGTTAAACCTAAGGTGCACGTAAGCTATGGGTAAAGAGAGAGCGCTGCACCACTCAGCTTTCTAGAGTCAACGAGGTTCAAGGCTCTCCAACCCTGACATTTCTGCTATGATTCAAGAAGTGTTTCACACTCTCTCAGAGTGTAAAACTCACTGATGCAAAGCAAGAAAAGTTTTAGGTCACTTGGGATTAAATGAAAATGCAAAAAGGAAACATACACATGGCCCAGCTCATGGGCTATTGTAAAAGCCGTACTCAATCCGCTGTCTTCACTAATAGAACAGCTTCTGTAGGGATCACAGATGGTACCCAGCTCAGCAAGACCTGTTCAAAGGAAAGCAAAGAAGGATTTACTTGAAAAAGCAATTGTGGCTTGGAATAAAAATGCAAGAAAGTGTTGTAGCCATAGAGGATGGGCACAGAGGACTCACCTAAGGTGTCACATTTGTCATGAGCTCGGCAGATATCCTGTCTGAAAGCAAAGCAGACTTAGGGCCACGACAACACCAAAGAGTAAATGTCAACGCAGGTAAGCACTGGATGGTCTTCTAGACGGTGACAATAGCGTCCGCCTCGGGGCGTGGGGGGGGGGGTTACCAAGAGCAAAGTGACCAGGCCAAGGCTTTATAACTCAAAACAGTTTGGGAATCAGACATAAGGATTACAAGCTACATCAAGAGGGCTTCTTCTGCCACAGAGCATGAAAAACCTCTCCAACCTGGGTTTTCCCTCCTACCATGATTCTAGTTTCTTCCTGAGTGTTCCCCGAGAATCCTCTAAACACCTCTGGCGTCCGCTCACATACCAGTAAGTGACTGTGACCATCTCCAAGGTGGCCAAGGGGAAATATAACCAGGACAGCACTCCTCTTTGTTGCCCTACATGGCATTTTAAATATTTTTGAGTTTGTCACTACCATGTAAAAATTGGAAGACTTCACTTAAGAGAGAATCCGTATTTCTGATTTTTTGCAAAATCACACAAGTTGGTGACACTAGACGCCTCCATGGAACGGTGACAACCAGCTCCATTTGAAGAGAGGCTGCCTTCGGCCTAGGAGCATTTACTGCTTGGCCCACCTAAAACATGCACTGCCTACTTGCACCTGCTGGCTCATGCTTCTCAATCAGGGGTGATTTGGTTTCCCCACCCCCCGAGACATCGTTGTCACAATCGAGGGGGAGGCTGCTACTGACAGGTGGCAGGAAGAGACCACAAATGCTGCTCAACGTCCTACAATGCACATTGCCGAGGGTTTAGGAACCCTGTGCTAGGGGCTGCCTACCAAGAATATATGACCCCAACCCACCAACATGACTGGAAACCGAAAGATCTGAGGAATGAGAAATCATATACCTTGTTACAAGAACAGCAGTATCGTGCTGGATTCCACCTGGAGAGTTCTTTGAGTGTTGCCACTGGCAAAAATTTTTTAAAGTTGTCTGGGCATTAAAAGAAATGGAAGGTCCTTCCTAAAGGCAGAAAAGAATTATGATTGGCCCATTGTACCAACACCAATGAGATATGCCATTTCGGATACATGTACAAGAAAGAAGAAAAAAAAAACTTGATTACCTGTTCATTATGAATCACAACTAAGTTCACAATAACAATATTAATTAAATTTCCAATACTTGGGTCTTTATAGATAGAGGCTACCTGCAACCGAGATAAATTTTGCAAGGTTAAATTGTGAACTCTGTGTAAGCAATAAGCAATTCACTTCTTATGCTTGGGCTCCAACTCTTTCCAAGTTTCACGCAAACATATGCATTTTGTAGTTTCCAATTTGCATTCATTCAACAAACACTTCTTAAAACTCTCTTTGAAAAATTCACAGATGGCGGTTTCAGATTAAGAATGAATCCCAACAAGTTTACATTTCTAAGTGTCTTCCTCAGAAATTGCATCGCCACACAATTTAACAGGTCTTTGGATATTCATATAACACTGGATATTCATTTTTGATCAAGCTCTTTCATCCCAGTTGAAGTCCCAGATCGCCCAATTATGGAATCTCACATTGGCCACGTTTGTTAATACAGCTGTTCTTCATGTTTACCTCCCAACTGCATGCTTCACAACCTGGTAACCTGTTTGGTTGGTTTGGATTTCATTATTATCACTCATTGTGAGAGCTAACGTTCACTGAATGCTTATCGTGTACCAAATCCTTGCCAAAACTTGCATACACATTGGCATTTAGTTCCCAGAGCAAATCTCTGGGCTAAGTATCACAATCTCTAGACAGCAAGTGAGAAAACTAAGGCTCAGAGAATTTAAGTAACTTTCCCAAGACTATAGACATTGCTGAGTGGCAAAGCCAAAATGCTCAACCTACATCAATCTGACCCAAAATCCAGGCTCAAAACTGAAATTCTTCTGCAAGGTCTGAATTTATGGGCTGGAAATAGACTTGAATCTGGGCAAGGTGTGATTAGGTTTTCCTCTCCCTTCTCCAAGACAGGTGAGGGCTGGGGCCCAGGGGACTGAGCATGAGGAAGGGAGGCAAGGGGGAGTGTGGAGGCAAGGGGGGAGTGCAGCACAGGTGGGGTGAGGAGTGGGGTGGGGAGCACAAGGGAGTAGTTCACAGCAGTGAGGGGGAGAGCCCAGGAGAAGCACAGGCCAGGAGAGGGACTTTAAGAGACTTAAAGAGTCTTTAAGAGACTTTAAGACTTTAAGAGAATTCTTAAGGCATAGGTCCCAAACCCAGTTGCTTTTCACATTCTTTTTTATTTTTATTTTTTTAAGATTTTTTATTTACTTATTTGACAGAAAGAGAGAGATCACAAGTAGGCAGAGAGGCAGGCAGAGAGAGAGGAGGAAGCAGGCTCCCTGCTGAGCAGAGAGCCCTATGCGGGCCTCGATCCCAGGACCCTGAGATCATGACCTGAGCCTGAGCCGAAGGCGAGTCTTTAACCCACTGAGCCACCCAGGCGCCCTGCTTTTCACATTCTTTGCGGGGAATTTATTAAAAGTAGGTTTCTGTTCACATAATTAAGGTCAATCCATTGCAATAAATGCTGTGTTGAGTCTTAAAATGAGTGAGGATTTAAATGAGATAGGTTGTATGGGCTGCTACAGAACAATCTCCAATATTTTTAAAAGAAAAGAACTACATATAAAACAGTGTGTTAGAATTTTCTATTTTGGTTTGAGAAACATTATATATGCACACATATTTAGTTGTGTTGCCCGGTATGGTAACCACATGCCACATGTGGCGACTGAGCACTGGAAATATGGCTAGTCTAAAATGAGATGCACTGTTGAACGTAAGGCACAAACTGAATTTTAAGACTTTGTATGGAAAAAAACTAAAATATCTCATTAGCAATTTTTTAAATGACAGCATTTTGACAGAAATTAATATACATTTTTAAAACTAACTTTTTTTTTTAATTACATATGTGGCTTACACTGTATTTCTATTGGGCAGTGCTGGTTAGACACATATGCAAAAAAAAACCTTTTAACGGCAGTTGCCTCTGGAAAGAGGCCATGGTAGGTAATGACACTTCTTTTGCGTGATTAGTCTTTGGTTATGTTTGATTTTTTTTAAATAATGTAAACTATTGATTCTAGATTTGAAGTGAGAGTAGGAACACGGAAAAGAGATCAGCAGGCCTCATGCCAAGGCTACTTAATTGGACCCAGAGCTCGCTGTATAAGCGTCTATGTCAGACAAAGAGCCCTGGGGTTAGGAAGTGGGCCATCCAGAGGTCACATGCAGTCTCTAAGCTACTTACTAGCTTCACAAGACCATGGGCAAGTGCCTAACTCCTCTGAGGCTCAGTTTTTTTATCTATGAAATGGGGGTGAGAATTCCACCTAGCAGAGTTGCCAGGAGGATTAGAAATGACACCTTTTAACTATGAGCACATTGTCTAACAATACACACTCAACCCTGTCACCGTTATTGTTATTATAAAAAGGCAACGAATAAATCATCTGATGTTCTCTTCAGTCACTTGCCTGAGTCGTTGAAATGCCAGCCCTGAGAATGCTCCTCCAAAGCACTGGGTAGAAACCCATTTCCCAATGGCACATTTAGGGACCTCATAAATCACCTTCTTTTGAATGTACTTACAATTGACATTAGAGTTAAAATATAGTGTTGAAGGTTTGGTCCGTGGTATGAAACCATTTTGTAGTCCGCCACCACCATCACTTCTACAAACCGTGGATAGGATAAAAAACGTTTTGTTCTTCTGTGCATCCTCTTTTCCCTGGTGCTGTCCGTCTTGTTACCATAGGCAGAAAGGGCCTTTGTTGCTAAGCTGCTTTTTAATACGACCACATCATCAGCCAGGCTGCGTCTCTCTCCCCATCTTCTTGTTCTCATTTTCCTCTTATCTTTGCTGTGACTATTTCTGCGTTCTGTAATAAATTGGAGGGCATTCATTACATTTCAAACCACTTTTCTTTCATATTAAGAGTTTAATTTGTCACATCTTAGATGATGCCTCTGCTGTCAAATTACAGACAAAATCAAGTTCTGCACACTGTGGACTCTACGGGAGAAACTCAATCTGCACTCTCAGCTAACTGACCAAGGACTTGAAATTAGCTTCCCTGGAAGCTTCCAGAAATGCTCACTTAAGTTATTAGGAAATCAGGCATGAATTTAAGGGAGACAATTGCCTATGACTCTTTTCATTTGGTAACCAAAGTTACCAAATGATGGCTGGGATGTAAGTGGTTTCCATTCATTGTTCTTTGCCATAGATACAGTAAGGGCCCACACAGGTACTGAGCTTTACAGAATGGAAATGGAGACATTTTCTATATACCACTTCTGATATTCAATGAGCAGCAGGACAAAGAGGTCTGAGAGGTGGCCAGGCTAACAGACAACGCAAAGGCACTCTAGAAAACGCATGACAAGGTATTTTCCTATCACTTCATGAAATCATTGTTTTACGTGAAATGTAAGAATAGAATTACTGGTTTAGGGCTCAGTTAAGGAAGTCGATTAAACTCAGAGAGGATGAACAGGCCGTCTGAGGCCATGATGTGTAATGCCAAATTAGCTCTACTCATTCTGATTCTTGCCTGGCTACACCCTCTTCTATATAATCTTGCTGCTCAAAGTGTGGTCCAGGGACCAGCCGCACTGGCAGCCTCTACCAGCTTGTGGGAAGTGCCAACTCTCCAGCCCACTCCAGACCCAACAAATCGCAACATCCAGTCTAATGAGATCTCCAGGTGATTCATATTCCTATTAATGTTTTGAGAAGCCCTAGTCCGGAATGTGGCTTGAAGCTTGTGTTGTTGGTGAAAATACTCAATCTCAAAGTCATCAACCACACCGTGAGCCAGATAAGCATAAAGGTGCCTGCTCAGATAGGCTCTGGATAAAAACAGAATTTCATCCGTTATCTTGCCTATCATCTCCTCAACGTGTTTTAAATGTTTTAATGCCAGCAGCCTGTAGTCTGAAACAGGCCACGGAGTTGTACAACTGACAAGTGTGCTTACCTAAGACACAAAGAATAAAATTTATTACACCAATAACAACAGGAACAACAAAGGTTAAGCCAGAAGTGGTTTCATATTTGAAGGGTTCAAATACTTGACCATAAAAACCATTGCTGAACAACCCATTTAGGCCAGGACGTGTGTTCTACCCAAGCTGAGCATTTTCGCAGGTGTTAAATCAGTCCACACTGCCAAATAAGTTATATGTGGTCCAGCCATAGCTCACCTAGCTAGCTTGAAGTCCTGTACACAGCAGGATTCAATACCCTGTTTTTTTCCGCCAGTCTCTTTCGAGTATATCCACATAAGTTCTACCCACGCCACATGGGTTTTAGGCCGTCCATTTTTAAGTCATCAAATGACCACGGAATATATACTGATTAAGTACCTACTATGGGCCAAGCACTGAACTAGGCTCTTTTGTGTATGTTATCTCACAATTCATGAGAAAATTAACCTCTACTTTACAGACGAGGAAACTAAATCTCAAAGAGATTGAGCAACTTGTCCGATGTCACACAGCAGGAAGTGGTGGCATGAGGCATGGATTTGATTGGGGCCCTAAAACATGCTCCGTTGGAGCAAGATTTCTCAAGAACTAAGGACTGAAATGGGCTCATGGTTTGGTTAAATCTCAACTGAACAAAAGAGAGCATGTGGATATTTTCACAAAGACTAGCTTTCTCCAACAGGTGTGTGGCGGCCATGTTGAAAACTGGATGGCTTTTAATATACTCAGAAACAATGTCATTCATTTATGAAAAACAAATAATGCTGTTTAACGTCTTCCATAGAGGCTTAATGTAATTATTATACTCAGTAAAGTTTCAAAGGTTTTAAAGTCTCTCTTATTCTCCTACTTTCTATTTCATTATTTTGTGCTCTAATCTTTATTATTTTCTATGTCTGCAAGCTGTAGTTTTGTTTTCTCTTCCTTTTCCAGTGTCTTTTTAAAAAAAATATTTATTTATCTATTTTGAGAGAAAGAGCACAAGCAGGGGCGGGGGGCAGGAGGAGATGGGGAGAGAAACTCAAGCAGACTCTATGCTGGGCACGGAGCCTGAGCTGGGGCTCAATCTCACAACCCTGAGATCATGTCCTGAGCCAAAACCAAGAGTAGGATGCTTAGCCAATGAACCACCGAGACACTCCCCTTTTCCAATGCCTTAAAGGAGAAGGTTAGATTATTGATTTGAGACATTTTTCTTTCTTAATAGAACCATCGATTGCTCTAAATTCCCCTCTAGGTACAGCTTTACCTGCATCCCATAAATTCTGGTATGCTCTATCTTCATGCTTATTCATTTCAAAATATTTTCCAACCTCATTTTTGACCTATTGGTTATTTTAGCATGTGCTGTTTACTTTTCACATATTTATGAGTTTCCTATTTTTTAGTGTTTTTGATTTCTATTTTCATTCCACTGTAGTGAGGGAAGGTACTATGTATTACCTCTATCCTTTTAAATATATTGAGCTATTATTTATTTTTTATGGCATTTATTTATTTTTATGTCATTTTTTTAAAAAGATTTTATTTATTTACTTGACAGAGAGAAACACAGCCAGAGAGGGAACACAAGCAGGGGGAGTGAGAGAGGGAGAAGCAGGCCACCCACCGTGCAGGAAGCCCGATGTGGGACTCGATCCTGGGTCTCCAGGATCATGACCTGAGCCGAAAGCAGTCGCTTAACCAACTGAGCCACCCAGGCACCCCTATGTCATTTTTTTATGACCTATTCTGTAAAATGTTCCATGTGTACACCAGAAGAATTTGTATTCAGCTGTCGCTACACAGAGTATTGTATAGATTATCTATTGGGTGTAGTTGGTCGACAGTGTCTTTCAAGTCTTCTATCTCTTGTTGATCTTTTGCTTCCCTGGTCTAACCATGGTCCCAATATTGGGTATTAAAGTCTCAACACTTACTGGTGAATTGTCAGTTTGTGCCTTATTTCTGTCAGTTTTTGTTTCCTGTATCTAGTGCTCTGTTAGAAAGTGCATCAATATTCATAATGGCTAAATATTCCCAGTGAATTGGCCCTTATTATAAGATACATTGATAAATGTTATCAATAAAGTAATGTGAAAGAAGACAGTCAGTATGCGATTCCAGTCATAGGAAATGTCCACAACAGGAAAATCAAGAGAGAAAGTAGATTAGCTGCTGGAGGTGGGGTGGTGAGAGGAGGGGCTGGCCACTAAAGCATACAGTGTTTCTTTCTCAAGTGATAAGGATGTTCTAAAAGTGATGGTGATGATGGTCACATGTATCTGAATACACGGAAAGCCACTTGAAGTGGATGAATAATATGGTATGTGAATTTTATCTCAATAAAGCTATTTTAAAAAGAAAACATATCACTTAGTTTGTGAACAAGAAACACCCTTTACTTAGAGTCTTCTTTAAATACTTTGATTTATCAGGTTTATTTAGATAATAGTATACCTACAGTAAGAAAAACACTCAGGAAATGCTGTATTCACTCATTTTGACCACACAGGGGAAAAATACACTCTCAGAGACTCATCAGAGGGTACCTGTACACGGGAGTGTCTGAATGGGAATCCAGGCTAACTAGATTAACCAGAAACAGGATTACTTATTTAAATAACAAAGCTGAAGAAATTCAGGCATTAATCACAAAAAGACTATAATTTATAACAGAGAACAATGTATTTAAGTTCTAAGATACCTGGAAGACATTCCATTCACAAGTGATCTGTGTATCAAAGAAATAATTCAGTCTACTTTAGGTGGTATGAAAAAGCAGGAATAAAATTACTTCTTCAGAATCAAAAACAACATCTTCTAATATATAATACCTCCCAGTCTTTTACGCATCTGATCTTTTAACCTAACGAGTTAGAATCCTATCTAATGACCCAATTAACTCAACCAATTTCAAACACATTATCCATTTTAACAGGCAACTTTAAATTTAACATTAAAAATAGTACAAGCTTTAGAGATTCAAATATTCACAATGGCTACAAATGTATGAACATTTTTCCTGAGAACTACAAATACAAAAATTATAACTTGTATACCTACTCAACTCTCTTGCCTCTGAATAGAATTTGTAACAACCGAGAATAATTTCCACCAAGGGACATACGGTGTTAAGAGAGAAAGTCATCCACGTTTCTCTTTAATGACCTTGTAGCATGACAGAACTGAGGCTAGTGTTTCAAATGGGCAATGTCACTTTGCTACTAATTTTATCAGAATGGGCTACATAATGAAATTTCACTCTGGTGGAAAACACAGTACACATTGTGTATTTTTGCTCTTCCTTTCCCCCCCCCCCACACATAGCTTTACATATATCAGTACTTTTTATTGAGATATAATTTATAGGGGTTACTGGGTAGCTCAGGTGGTTAAGCATTCTACTCTTGATTTTGGCTCAGGTCATGATCTCAGGGTCCTGCGACTGAGCCCTGCATTGGGCTCCACGCTCAGGTGAAGTCTGCTTGAGATTCTCTCTCTCCCTTTCCCTCAGCCTCTCTTTGTCTTTTCTCTCTCTCTCTTTTTTTTTAAAAAGTTATGGTTATAATTTATATAACCATAAAATCCACCCTTTCAAAGGGTATTGTTTAGTGGTTTTTAACATTCATAAAGTTGTGCAACCATCAACATAATCTGAGTTTAGGATATTTTCATTGCCCCATAAAGAAACCTTGTACCCATTAGTGATCACTCCACTATTATCTCTCTCCCTCCAGCCCCTGGCAATCACTAGCCTAGGTTTTGTATCTATGGAGTTGCCCAGTCTGTTACGTCATACAAATGGAGTTCTACACTATGTAGTCTTTGGTGAGTGGCTTCTTTCACATTTATCCATTCACTCTTTCATTGCTGGGCACTGCGATCTAACAACTCACTTGAATAATACTGCTATGAAGATGCATGTACAAGTTTCTGTGTGCCCATGTTTACATTTCCTTTACGTATATACCTAGAAGTTGAATTGCTGGGTCATATAGTAACTCCACATTTATCATTCTGAGGACCTGCCAGGTTGTTTTCCAAAGTGGCTGCAGCATCTCTTGCCTCTTGGAGTTCAAATATGATGCTTAAAAATAGGAAGCCATTCTTTAAGGTCATTCTCCTTTGAGGAGTCCTCAAAAATTAATCACATTTCATTAACCAAATAACTTAGGAGCAACCTGTCCTAGTTCCAATCTTAAAACTGCATGTTGAACGAAAGGAGATATACAGATGGCAAATAAGTACATGAATATATGCTCAAAATCATGTATTATCAAGGAAATGCAAAATTAAGGCAACACTAAGATACCACCACACATCAACTAAAATGGGCCAAATCTGGAACACTGACAACACCAAATGCTGGCAAGGAGGTTAAACAGAAACTCTCATTCATTGATGGTGGGAATGCAAAATGGTATAGTCACTTTGGAAGATGGTTTGTCAGTTTCTTACAAAACTAAACCTACCATATGATCCAGCAGTCACACTTGGTCTCTACCCAGAGGAGATGTTTACAGGAAAACCTGCACACAGATGTCTATGACTAATACTCATAATCACTAAAACTTAGAAGCAACCAAGATGTCCTTCAGTAGGTGAATGGATAAACTGTGATAGCACTGGGCAGTGGAATATTATTCAGGGCTAAAAAGAACTGAGCTAGCAAGCCATGTAAAGACATGAACGAAGCTTAAATGCATACTGCTAAGTGAAAGAAGCCAATCTGAAAAGGCTCTACGCTGTATGATTCCAACTACATGACAGGTTGGAAAAGGAAAACTATGAGGACAGTAAAAGACTGGCGGTTGCCAGAGGTTGGGGTACACAGAGATGGACAGACAGAACACAGAAGATTTTCAGAACGATGAAAATACTGTGTATGAAATCGTAGTGATGGATACATGTCATTTTAGGCACTTGTCCAAATCCATAGACTATAAAACCCTAAGAGGAAATCATAATATAAATATGGACTTTAGGTGATTATGGGGCCAAGCAGATGATATCATCATGATATGTTAATGCAGATTTACCAGTTGTAGCAAAGGTACCCTCTGGTGAGGGATGTTGATAATCGGGGAGGCTATGTATAGGTAGGTGCAGGGGGATGTATGGGAAATTTTTATACATTCCTCTCAGTTTTCTGCGAACCTGAAACTGCTCTAAAAAATAGACTTAATACAAAAAAAAAAAAAGCAAAACTCCCAAAAAGCATGTGATACCTCCAAATATCAAATGCACATTTGCATTCAGAGAAAAATGCAATACTTTGCAACATGAACCGTTGCATGCAAAGAAATCACATTTAGGCAGGCTGAACAGTGGAAAGGGTTGTCACAGGCGCTCAAGTTGTAACACTGTGTATCAGGAAGATGAGTTAATATCGGCTTTTACAACTGTTCTGGCCTTGATGACCAGTAAGGAGAAGCAGTGATGCTTACGTCAGCCCAGTGCTCCAACACCTCAGGCTCTGAAGGGAGCAACCTTCAAGCCCTTTTTGACCTTGGGCAAGTTACTGACTCCCATTCTCCCTCCGTTCTCCCACCTAGAAAGCTGAAGAAGACCACTACCTATGCCATAGGCTTGTTCTGAGGAACAGGTGGAGATCATGCATACAAAGTGCCTAGCACACAGGAAGCAACCCATAAATAGTGTTCTGTTTTCTACTTTTTCCAAATCATAGAGTCAGAATTAAAAGAGGAACCATTTCAAGGAGAGAGACAGTATAAAAATATTTTCCTGGATTACAGTAAGAGTTCCAAAGATATAAACTGTTTATATCCTTAAGTGATATTTTCTAAGTCACTTCTCTGGAGCTCAGTTTCCCTGACCTCTTAAATGGCATGCAAATCCCTGCTGCTATGTTAAGGTGGCCTTGAGAATTAAATAACTAAGTGTACAGAAAATTCCTTATGTATTGGGGCCCCTGGGTGGCTTAGTAAGTTAAGTACTGGTTCTTGATTTCAGCTCAGGTCATGATCTCTCTCCCTCTCTTTGTGCCCCTACCCCTACGCATGCACTTGTTCTCTAAAACAAACAAACAAATCTTTAAAAAAAGAAAATTCCTTCTATATTACAAGTTGAATTTTAAAAATTACTTCCTGAACATGCATTTTATGCAGGGTACTGAGTTAGATAAATGAAAACGAACAACAGCAACAATGAAACAAATATAAAACTTGGAGCCAATCCTTAAAAAGAATAAAAATTTAAGATGGCCTTATTACTTAAAAGCTCTTAGAAGAAGAAGAAGAAGAAGAGGAAGAAGAAGAAGAAGAAGAAGAAGAAGACGACGACGACGACGACGACTGTAACATTCAGTTATTTTTTTGGTAAAAAAATATTTTAAATGAGCTTCATGTCACTTGCCATGCAATAAAATGCATACTCTATTCCCAAATAACTGGAATCATTTTAGAAAATAACATCCAGGGGCGCCTGGGTGGCTCAGTTGGTTAGGCAACTGCTTTCGGCTCAGGTCATGATCCTGGAGAACCAGGATCGAGCCCCACATCGGGCTCCCTGCTCGGTGGGAAGCCTGCTTCTCCCTCTCTCGGTTCCTCTGCTTGTGTTCCCTCTCTAGCTGTGTTTCTCTCTGTCAAATAAATAAATAAAATATTAAAAAAAAAAAAAAGAAAAGAACATCCAGGCTTTGTTATTCAGCAGTTACTCATTGAGAGTATCACATCCACTGGGGCTGGGCTAAGGAGATTCAAATGTTAACTTTAACAGTTGGGAAGTTAATTATTGTTCTCTATTTTTATAAGGTTTATCAAAATTTAACTGAACTTCCTTAAGGCACTGAGCCACCTTGTGACCTCACAGTCCAAGTGGGCAGAGAAGTCACAGCACAGACCAAAGGGAAGACAGGCCCCCCTTCCATTCCTCCCTGGCTTGACAGCCAGAAGGAAGCTGGACAGGAATCCTGAGCAGTTTTGCCCTTGACTTCTGAAGGCGGATCATCTCTAGTGGGTGGCCCTGTACTCTAGCTGCCCCTTTCTGCCTCAAAAGCTCAGTTTCCCCACCTGTAAAATAAGGACCATAACAGCTCCTCAAGGGTTAAATGCAAAAATGCCCTCAGCACAAAGCATGGCACCTGGGGGCAGGGTCCCTGAAGTGTTTACTGTGATCATAAAGACTCCTTGTTTCTCTCCTAGTCATAGACAAACTATTCCCTCTGTAGGAATGAGGATGTTGATGTTAAAGTTGCTCACGTACAACAATGTTATTTCAGAAAGAATCTTCTATGGGAAAGGAGGGAGGTGGGGGGAGGGGGGTCACAGATGCAGACCCAGCCCCTGCCTCCTTAGAACTCCCATCCAGGAACTTGAATACGTGGGCTGACAGGGACAAGACACAGCCTGAGAGGGAACTGGATGCAAACAAATGCCGCTGACACTTCCACCTCTGAGGCTCCAACAGCTGATAACATACGGGGAAACCAAAGGAGAGGCCGATGGGCAGTTCCCCCAGCTGTCTTTGTTCTACTCAGATCTCAGATCTGCATGAATCAGAGATGTTCATGGAGTTAATGATGCCTTTAGACAGGGATTCCGCAGGAGAGAAAACACAGTCTACTGGGACCACGGGAAGATGGATAAACAAGCACAGTGTGGGAAAAAGAAAAAAAAAGGTAAGACATAAAAACAGAAACACCATAAAACCAATGAATGTTCTAATAATAAAGAACAATGAGTTTCCAGCAAGTGGGTGGGGAAGGAGCTGTGGGGGAACACTATCCTATAAGAATGAAAACTCACCAGTGCTTCATTTTTTTCAGGGTCCTCAACTTGCTAGCTTTAAAACAACAGTGAATCCCTACCTGCTTACGAGGATCATGTCCCCAAATCCATTTCTCTGCACACATGGTGAGCTATGGGGGAAAAACAAATGGTATGCCCAGGGTCTAGAGAGGCTCCATGCTCAGGACTAGCAGGGACTATGTATGTGCAAAGGGCAGCGGTGGAAGAGGTTTTGCTGAGACTCCTTTTAGATGGCTGGAACGTTTATGAAAGATGTTTCCCTGAGAAGGGTTTATGGAACATTAGTCCCAGAACGCATTTCTGAAAACAAATAATGTAAGTTTGCAAAATATTCCATGCAGCATTTACATCTGAGACTTTTTTCATGCTTATTAGCACTTTAAGACCTCCAAGAACTCTTGCAGGAGAGAAATCAGTTTATATTTGTTTAACCATGTAATTGGGAAACTGATGGGCTCTCAGCTGGTTTACAGGGCAGGTGGGTGGTGGGGACTGACCCAGTCCTGGAGACATAAGGAGATGGAGAGAAGTATACTGAGGGGCTTTCCTTTCGGGGTGGTGGGGGAGGGAAGTGGGGAGAAGGAGATGCCACTGGAAGAAAACACTTGAGAAGCTTCTGTTAGAATTCAAGGGACTGTGGTCAGTTATGGGTCAGGATGGTGGGAGGCATGTCTGAGGGTCATCTCACCATCTTCCAGGGGATGGGTGTTCCAACCAAGTGGGGGGCCAAATTTTCTGACTCTGACACTATACCCAGAGGCGCTGCTCCCCCTTTCTCATCTAACCACTTGCGTCTCACTCAACTGAAGCTATAACAAGGGGCTGCTGTTACAATAATACCAGCTGACGGGTGTGGCCTGGGTTCCTCTGTGACAACGGCTCTTCTAAGTACTTTCCATGCACCAACCAGATCGCTTCTCACAGCAACCCCATATGGTAGGGCCTCTGATGTCCATTTCCAATTGAGGAAACTGAGGCACACCTGAACTCACTTGAGAAAATAGAGAGTATCTATTTGAGGTAGTGTAACAAGCTGAACATACCCAGGCCTGCATTTCACTAAGAGACTGTTTGATTTTGCTATTAAGAGCCTGTGAAGGGTTCCTGGGTGGCTCAGTGGGTTAAAGCCTCTGCCTTCGGCTCAGGTCATGATCTCAGGGTCCTGGGATCAAGGCCCGCGTCGGGCTCTCTGCTCAGCAGGGAGCCTGCTTCCTCCTCTCCCTCTGCCTGCCTCTCTGCCTACTTGTGATCACTCTCTCTTGTGAAATAAAGAAATAAAATCTTAAAAAAAAAAAAAAAAAGAAAAAAGAGCCTGCAAAACACTCTGTGGAAATGCTGGCTGTGACTTGTTCCATCTCTTCGCAGTACGGGGGGGAGGGGGGTCGGCCTTTCTGGAGGGGGCCGGGGGGGGCGCCAGCTGCCCATGGCTACCCCGCACTAGCTGCAGCCTGCTTTCGATGGCCACCTCCCAGGCCCCTTGGTGACACAGCTTGGGATCTTCTTGGCCAGCACCCTCCAGGAGAAATAAAATGTGAGCCACATACGGAAGTTAAGCATTTCTTAAGTTAAGCATATTTTGAAGCACATTTTAAAAACATACCAAGAGGACCAGATGAAATTAATTTGAATACTATTTTCTATTTGACCCAATATATCTAGAATGGTATCATGTCAACATGTGGCACTAGCCACATTGCAAAGGCCTAGAAGCCTCGTGGGGCTGCTGGCCACCATCTAGGATGGTACATGCTGGGAGTCTGCAGAGTGAATATGGGATCTAACAGGCTTATGCTGGATGAGTTTAGGATTGGGACTCAGAGGCCCCTGTGTTGAAATCCCAGTTTCCCCACATTCCATCTGTGTGACTTCAGGCAAGTCAATTTAGTTCTTTGTGCCTCAGTTTCCTCATCTGTGCAATGGGATAATACTTTCTTCCTAGTAGGGCACTGACTGGGGAGCCTCCTGATGGAGGCTGAGCTGAAATGAAGTGGCTCTGGGCCCTTGAGGGCAGCTGTAGGTGGCCCCAGGGCCCTACGTGCCTGTGGGGGGGTCTGATGTATCATTCCCATATCAGAGATTAGAGAGCAGTTGACGCTGGACCTTTTTAAAAAGGCTTCTAAGGAACTCCTAGGGAGCATATCTCCTACATGCCTTTGTTTACACAGGAGTGAGGACTAGTTTACCCGCCCCAGCCTGCAGTACAAATTCGTTCTGGTCCTCATGTCCGTGTTTCAGTCATCACAGAAATGAGGGGTCACAGGGACGTATGACAATCTCATTACAAGGGGGAACCCCTGGAACCCTCTCCAGTCACAGGCCACCTTGCTGTGGCACCAGGAGGCAGGCCCCTGCTCAGATACTTTGTTCCTTTAAATTCAGCTGCTGCTGTGACAACTTCAATCCCCTAAATGACTTAAAAGCCTGACACCTTTCTCTATGGCATGCAAATAGCTTCTTAAAGGAGCTCACTAGTTTATTTTTATTTATCCTCACACATAAAATAAATCCAGTGGTACTCCCACATCTCATATGAGTTGCACTTGGGAACATCGTCACTGCTTCGGTGAGAGCCTCTCCTTGATTATTAGCAGCCTGGGAAGATCACAGGATTGGGAAGTAAGAGGCCTGCCTGCATTTAGGGCCCACCTCTTCCTTTGGGCTAGTACTGAGATGATGAATCCCTTCAAAAATGCTCAGCCTTGATCCTCTGATCCATAAAAAGAGGGACTGGAAAAGAAGTTCTCTCTAAAGTTCCTTCCAGTATTAAAAATTTGTGAGTTCTTATCTTCTACGAGATGAAAGTGAATATGCTGAAAAATGAAGTCCTAAGATTGAAACCGGGTCAAGCCTACCTCTCTTGGTCACTGTCACTCTAAAAGAGGGTATCAAAGAAATAACCAAATAGTGGGCAGGCTGGGAGGGTAGAAGGAGACAGAATAACCCCATGGCAGAGACAGACCCACAGAAAAGAAGGGGGTGGCAGCTGATTTTCAATAAGGGGAAGGGAGCTGTGGGGTGCACACCTCCTTTATTCCCTGCAAATGTTCTCTTTTGGACCTGCTGACATAGATCATAGCTACTGAGACCCATTCCCATTCTCCCTAATCTAACATGTTACAGTGGAACAGCATCGAATGTGAGAATAAGGAAAGTGCCTTAAAAGAGAAAAAAAAAAAAACAAAACCCAGAGCATATAATCAGTTATCTCTGGAAAAGCCTTATATTGCCCCCACAGCACAGAATAGGAACTTTGCACTAATGGAGTCATGTGTCCCATTTCACATCACCCAGGAGCATGTGGTCATACAGGGCTGAATCTCACACTACTAACTTCTACGTCGGCCTCTGTCTCACTGGCCTTTGGCTTTCTCTCCCTGTGCACACACATGTGCCAAAGAACAGTCACTCTGACATACCCAAGGCTGCCTCTGTAGCTTTTCACCCATGAGCCAAGAAAACACATTCCCACCATAAAGTACATGGTCTTGAAATTGAAAGTTGTATTTCTAGATACCAACCAGAAAGGAAAACAGCAGCAGCATCCCTTTCTTTTGGCACAGAAAATGGCTGTGAATAATGAGTTCTAAATAAGCCTCTCCTAGCGCATCTCTGCACCTGTGTCTTGGCCAAACTGCATACTGCCATTCCTCCTATGTTCTCCTGCAATGCCATTCTGGGACAGCATGACATCCACGGCGCACAAAATATAGGCAATACAGGAGGGGAGCCACATGTAAAAGAAGTGTGAGCAAATTAACAGAATGAAAAGACAACCCACGGACTGGGAGAAAATACTGGCGAACCACATATCTGATAAAGGGCTCGTATCCTGAATATATAAAGTGCTCTCAAATTTCAATAATAAGAAAATAAACATTCCAATTTTTTTTAATGGGTAAAAGATTTGCTGAGATACTTCACAAAGATACATGGATAGCAAAGAAGCGTATGAAGAAATGCTCCCATCATTAGTCGTTTGGGAAATCCAAATGAGATAGCACTACACACCTGCTGGAGTGGCATAAAGTTAAAAAACAAAAGCACACGAAATACTGGCAATCCCAGGTGAAACCGGCACTTTCATATGCTGCTAGCAGCACTGCAAAATGGTACAGCCACTCCGAAAACATATTATATTTATAAGAAAATATCATAATTTTCTTATAAAATTAAACATATACTTACCATATAAACCAGCAATCTTGCTTCTGGGTATTAAACAAAAAATCTTATGTTCACCCAAAAATCCATATGCGAATGTTTATAGTGGCTTCACCTGTAGCTGCCAAACACTTTGTCCCTCAACCAGGTAATGGATAAACAAAGTGTTGTCTACCCATACAACGGAGTGCTACACAGCAATAAAGAAAAGACAGATTGCCGACAAAGGCCACAAACTGGATGATCCTCCGAAGCACTGGGCTTAATGATTCTTCTGGAAAAGCCCAAGCCGTGGAGACAGAAAATAGGTGGCTGACTACCAAGGACACCAGGAATGAGTCTCTATCTGGACTCTGTATTTACCAAAACTTGCAGAGAGCTGAGTATCAGAAAGCATGACTGCAGCTGCATGTAAATTATACCTAACAGAGAGATGGAAAGAAAACACTAGAAAATATTAATGGGAAGTGAAAAGACTTGTGGAAAAATAAAATAAAATCATCACAGAAAAATTCTGAGGCCAAACCCATCCATTTGAACTTTTTCTAAACACCACAGGCCAACTGCATTTTCAAGACCCTGCTCTGATTATGTCCTGAGGGACATGGGGGTCAGTAAATAAGGAAGCGAACAATGAATCTTGGAACACTGAAAAAATAAAATAAAGTGAAAAATTTTAAAAATAAATTAAAAAATAAATAAAAGAATAAATAAGAAGCCTTTTGCCAACATTTGCCCCAGGGTTGATGTTGCTTCTTCTTAAGGTCTGGACCAAAGTGATAGGAACCAGCAGGACTGATGACAGGTGACACTGAAAGGCCCTGATTTGGGGCTCAAAGTAAAGCAGGGAGCCCTCACGGTATCTCCGAATCCAGAAGCTCACTAAAAGTGCTGGAGGAAGGAGACAGGAAAGCGCTGTCATTCATCAAGGAGGCCTAATTCCAGGCCCAAATCTAACCTGCGGCTTTACAAGTCCCAATTGCAAACTGACTCTCACGGGGCTTCAAAAATGCAGGTGAGTGAAATCCCTGAATGCTAGATAAAGCAATCTTAGCAAATACTGTACATTGACAATCTTTCTATGGGTAGATTAAAAAAAAAAAAACAAACAAAGGAAGAAGAAAGAGGGTTATCAAGGTACTCCAGATAAAGGGTCAAAAAACAACCTAACCACGCTCGCTCGCTGTCTTTTTGGGCTCCACAAAATGACTCTGATAAGTGGCTCATTCCTGGTAGCTTTGTTCTTGGTAACTGCTCTGGGTTTACGCCAGACCGTGCTCTTCCAAATGGCTGCAAAGGTGACCTGACTTCACAGTGATAAAGATGAATCAACGAGTAAAAGAAGTGGAAAGGGGCGAAAAAAAAAATGTGGGGAACAAACCTAAATTAGAAGGAAGACAGCACTTTAACAAGAATGACTCTGGCAGCCGAATTAAAAGTTATTTGAGAGACAGAACAGCTGGGGCGCCTGGGGGCCTCAGTCAGTTAAGCATCTGCCTTTGGCTCAGGTCATGATCCCGCGGTCCTGGAATGGAGCCCTGCACTGGGGGCTCCCTGATCAGCAGGGAGTCTGCTTCTCCTTCTCTCTCTGCCAGTGCATATGCGCTCTCTCTCTCGCTCTGTCAAATAAATAAATAAAATCTTAAAAAAAAAAAAAAACAGAGGCAGAACAGCCAACTACAATGCGTGGATCATGTTTCGATCACAATCTAAACAAATGGACTTTAAGAAGGCGTTGCAGGGACAATTAGGGAAATTTTAACATATGTACTGTGTTGGTGACATGGAGCCATTATTGCTGACTTTGCTCTGCATGGTATATTTACATTATAGTTACATAAGAAAATACCCTAATTTTTCAGAGATGTATACGGGAGCATTTAGACAGGAAATGTTGCAATACCTGCATTTACTTTCAAATACTCCAGCAGAAAGAAAAATATAAAAATCAAACGCGGAAAAGTCTTTGCTATCATTAAGTATAGATGGTGTCTTGATGGGGCTTCATTTCACTGCTGCCTCTATGTATGTATGTGTACTTAAAGACGGTCTCCGTGTGTTTTTAAAGACATGATGGAAAAAGTTAAATAAATGAGCACAGATGAAAGGAAAAACAGTTTCTGTATTAGTTTGTTTTCTACTCTCATTTTGCTATCGTATTGCATTATTAATGCTGAGGTTTTAAAAAAGACATGCTTTTATATAAATGCCATAAAGTGGATAAAGCTGAGGAAACAGGCTCAAGAATTCAGTTATTCAAAAACAGTAATCTTCTTGGAGTTGCTTATGTTGACTTTTTATTTGATACAGTCATTGAAGAACATAAAGAGAAAAAAGGTATAAAGACTGATGAGGAACAAAAAGGGATCGGTGACAGAACGTGAAGCCAAAACAATAAATCCCAAAAGGATGGAAACTATCTTTAAAGATTCAAATCAGCCCTGGGTTTGAGGGCTGGCTGTTTCCCTTCCGCACGGTGGATGTGTTCATTCACCTTTCCCAGGTCAGCTTTCTTATTTGTAAGTGGGAAGAAGGGCGGAGTGTACTCCTCCCAAAGAGCTCTTGCAGGAGTAAACAAAATAACCCACCATAGGCGTCCACACTGCCCAGAGAACGGGGCTCCTTAAATATTGCCCGTTTTTCTGCTCACACACTGAACCACTAAAGGCAAAGATGTGAGGATCCAGAAAGTGTGTGGGAAGGTGTAGGCAGGCTGGCTTCTCACAGAAGTAACTAATTAGCCAACCACCACTGACCTGCCTGAGCCCAAGCAGGACCCCGAGGGCTGGAAGCCTCCAGCCGCCCCAGAATCGTTTACTTAACCTCCTCCCTCCCCCAGAGGTCTGCCCTTCACTCCATCTCTTACTCGGTTTGGGCCCAACTTTGGGGCCACTAATCTAATCAGCTAATCTATGCTAAATTATTAATGGGTTCCCAGAGGTTAATGAGTAACAAGTATACTCTCCAACAGAGGCAGGCGGGAGACGCCAGGCCTTGGAGAGTCATTAGAGTCTTGGTGGGAATTCCTGACACCAGGCAGCCCTCCTCCAACCCAATCAAATTGTAGGCAGCATACTAGAAATCCTGCCAGCGAAAACAATCCATATCTGAATGCAAACGAATCAACAAAGCCAGGGAGCAAAAAAACCTTATGAGTAGACCAGGACAAAAGGGTTGTAGAAATTGGGATGTTGTTGAGGTTTGTGTCTTCAGGCAAGCCAACTCGATGGACTTCTCTGCAGATGACAAAATGCACACTGAGGTAAAGATTAAAATATCCAATCCGTGTAAAGCTCTTGGAACAGTGCCCGCCATAGAGTGTGTGCTGGACAAATGTGAGCTTTTGTGGATTTCATCTGGGGACTCCAGTAAATGAAAGTCAGAGACGCCGTGAAAACACAAGTGAAAAGGATTTTCAAGATGGTGGCTTACATTTGTATTCTCTGTGGAGTAGGGCCCCCAGGGCAGGTATTAGACTGGGTTCAAGTGTCAGGCCCACTTCCTACTAGCTGTGTGACTTCGAATAAGTTGTTCAGCCTCTCTGAGCTGTAATTTTCTCAAATGTAAAATAAGGGTAATAATGTATGCCCTATAGTGTCATTGAACGGATTATACATGATAATGTATGGAAATTGTGAAGCACAGTGACCCCTAATGCACATAAGACCCTATCAAAGAATGCCTTTTGATTATCATATTGTATTTCCCGCCTTTGTGGCTGCACCCTTGGGAGTCCAGCCAACAAGTGACAGGATATTCTCACCGACAGTCTCCAGGGCCTAATGCTTCATGGAGACTAAGCCATGGTAATCCCAGGGTCAGTTCAACATGCACAAGACAATTTAGCAGGGTTGAGATAGAGCCTCAGCCTTGTCCAGCCCCATTGTCCCGAGGAAGCAGATACAAGGCAGGATTTTTATCTGCCTGGATACGGTAACTGTCTCATTCCAAAAAAGTAAAAAAAAAAAAAAACCAAAAAAAAAAACCATGGGCTCCCGCCTTGGCCACCGGTCCCTGGTCACAAGGGCTATGGGGCTACAAAGTGTCTGCATGCCAGTAGCCCCATTTCTTTTTCACTGATTATAAAACGATTATAGAATTGTGGCAAATATACAAGAATATAAAATAAAAAGGTAAATGTTGCCTATGTTCCTGCTGACCAGAAATAATCTCTTTTTAATATTTCTGTACCTATTGCTTCATACATTTTCTTTAAACACACGTGTACCCGCACACAGCTACCATTTTTAAAAAATGAGATCAGACCACATACACTTGTTCATGACTTGTTCACTTAAGATATATATATATATGTATATATATATATGGATATATATCTGGATATATATCTGTGTTAACATAAATCTGTATGATCATTTTTGATAGCTGCATAGGAACTATATCCCTTCATAAATTATTGGTCTCCTCCCTCCTACTGAAGGACACCTAGGCTATTTCCAGCTTTTTGCTATAATAACCACCAGCATACTGAGTATTCTCACACAAACGTCTTCCAACAATTGTCCAATTATTTCCTTAGAAGTGGTACCAATGGGTCAACAAGTACATAATTCCTAAATGCCTTAAATAAAACAAAAGGCCAGCAGGTCTTGCTTAGATGGGAGGGCGAGAGAAGCATTCCAGTAATGGGAAAACACTCTTTTGGGCCCAGACAAACAAAATAGCCTTCTGATGGCCTTTTCCCCCCTTGCCTTTCTCTCTCTCACCTACCAGGAAGCATGTCTATCTCACTGATAAGAACTAAATCCTCTTGTGTAAAATTCAGGGTCAAACAGAGAGTGTCTGTGAGCCAGAACTTGGGGCTTCGTCTGGAAATGCAGTGTGAAGGATCAGCAGGAAGTGGTTTGTAAAAGCAGTAAACTCTCCCCAACAACCCCCCTGTGCCTGCCATTTGGTCCCCCTGGCGGATGGGGAAGGTGGGCAGCTCAGCCAACTCTACTGAGGACCCTCTGTGGAGGGGACCCTGGGCTAACCGACATGCCGGCATGCTGCAGGAAAGAGAAGATGCCCCACACCCCATCCTGAATCCTGAGGAACACAAAGAAGAAAACCACAAATAAATGCAGATTCACTCAACTGGGCCCAAATGCACACAGCCAGACACAACCAATGATGGCAAAACAGAGGCACTGTGGGAAGGGCAGCCATGGGGCCAAGAGAAACTTCTAAGAAATGAATTTTTTAAATGCTGCATTAGGTACAGAGAAAATCAGCAATGAGAAGGGGGCTCTGGGCCCCATCACCTGCTGTTAGAGTGACCTTGCGCAAGTCTACTAAGCCTTTTTTAACCTGGTTACCAAGAAGCTCCAAGTTAGACACAGGGACCCAATTAGCTCTGGGTTTTGGCACCGAGTTTTCCTCTCCTTGCTGTGTTGCTTCAATTTCTATTTTCATGACTCTTCTTTTTAATCTCCCATTCAGTGATTGTCTACCATCTGCTAAACACTGTCCTGGGAGCTTTCATTATTTCATACTCATTTAGTCCTAACTACACCCTTGAAAGGTATGTGTTATTCTAACTTTATGCTCTAAATGTGCTTGAGGTCACACAGCTGATGGGAATATAAAGAAGGTTCCTGGTTTTATCTCCATGGCACAAAGTAGTTCGGAATGCAGCATGACTGAATGCACACATGAATGAATGAATGAAGTTGTTGCCTTCCTCCTAAACCCATGCAATTTTCATTACATAAGACTCCTTCTGCACATGCATTTTAATATAAGTTATCTCAGACACTGTTTTTGAAAATGAGTCCTACATCAAGAATCAGCAATGAGCAGGGCTCAATCCATCAACAGGCAAGAGCACTAAAGCCACAGTGCCTACTGCTGGGCAGGATCCCACTACCCAGCAACTAAGGGTTATACCCAGCTCAGCAGTGGCCTTGAGGAGGCCTGCTCCAAGAGTAGGGCAGTCTTAAACTCTGATGGGTTGGTCTTGAATGTATAGCTAGAAATAAGTAACTTAACATTCCAGAACTATAGTTTGCTCATTTGTACAGAATGGCCCTGCTGGCTGAGAGCTAACTCCTACAGGTTCCTCCGGAAAAATCTTTTGTCAGCCTATAAGACATAGAAAATGGTGATGAAGAATGTCAAGTCCAGGGCCGAGCAAGCAGCAGGCCACGGATAATGGTTATTGTCTTCAATCCCATTAGCAGTGATGTTCAGGTTTAGCTGAATTTCTGGGTCACATGGCGCACTCAGTAAACCCACGGATTCTTGCTCCTTTTCACTAGCCTGAGAGAGGTTGCACGCGTGCGCGTGCGTGTGTGTGTGTTTAAAGAACCTGTATTTGTATGAAGCTCCCAGGATGCTTCTAAAGTTTACCCTGGCTACCAACCACTGCTCTAGGGGGAAATCCCCAAAGCTGACTGGATTAATATTTGTAGAGGATATTTTCTGCTCTGGCCAAAGGGGCTTCTCCCCTCTCCCTCCCTCCACTCCACCTACTTTGGTTTCCTGTGTACAGGCTACCTGGTCTCCGTGACCTGCCAGTCCATCCCTGTAATGGCTAATGGTGAACTATGCCACATTCCAAAGTTATTTCCAACTGTTCTGAGCCTCTTGCATCTGTATTCAAAGAAGGGGTACAGAAGCAGCTGGAAGAGAGAAACCAAAGTGGCAGAGTCCAGCAGCAACCTTTGGAAGAGCCAATCAAGACCGCTGGGCTCCTGATTCATCACATGGGGTACAGGAAGGGCAGCCAGACTGGTCAGGGGCTAGGATACACCAAAAGAAAATGGAGAGTTGGCACGAGTGATTTCGACGGTGGCACATAAAGGTTCCAATACCAGGAGGGACTGGAACCCAAATAACTTTTTTGACAAATTAAGGCATCTTCTGTTGTCCTCCAACTTCACCGTTTCAGAGTCCCTCTTCTTTGTTTTTTTTAACAGGTCTCGACAGTGACTTGTCCTCTGGCCCAGAATATCAAATATCAATTGACTTAGGTAATTAATTTTTAAAAAATGAACTTTAAGGACTTTTTGAATGAGAGCATTAAATAAGACTTCTCTCTCTCTGTATCACACCCAGTGCGCACACACACATCACACCTGCACACAGAAAATGGATCACGGGATAAGACAAACATGGGCTACCATCACGGAGGAACTGGGAAGTCTGGGGCAAGTCGCTTCATCTCTGCTCCCCTGCCAGAAACAATGGGGCAAGAATGGCACCCATCTCACGGGGTTGTGGTAAGGATTCACTAAAGTCGTGCAGGTAAAGTGCTTCGCCCATTACCACTATAGAGAAGGACTTGTTTTGTTGTTGTTGTTGTTGTGTTTTGTTTTTTTAAATGTTGGTTTACTACCACTTTAGGGCAGAAGATGATCACGAAGTCACGAAGTTCAATAACTTGATCAATGAACATACTACTTACCTGAGTATCTTCTGAATATATATTAGTAAGAAAGGGAGCAATCATGTTTCCTATCACATGCTATATATAAGTTTATCCACATATATAAAATAAGCATTTGCTAATTCAGATTTGGGAAGTCAAGGAAGAGAGGACAATGTTCTCACTAGCACGGGCCAAAAAAAATGGGATGCATGTCTTGCCATTACACTGTCTGGAAGCTGGCCAGTTTGGCACCATGCCGGCTGCTAGGACTGCTGTTTCTGAGTCCGATGCTCCCTCAGCCACCGCCCCCCCCCCCAACCCGGCTCACCCCCTGGCTCTTTAGTGAGTCTAACTGACATCATATCTCAGTTATATTCCATTTAGCCCTGGGAGGAGGAATACAGTGCTAGCTGGGCTACCCCCATAACCTAGCTATTCTGGGAAATAAGCAGCCAATGTTACCTTTTCTTATTTAGAAATAATTTCAGGAGGGAATAGGATACCACTGTCACAGAGGAAGAACTTGACACAGATGTAAGATGAAAACAAGTGATCATATGGGAAGAATTTTAGGAAACCCTCTTCTGGTTTGGAATTTGAGTCTTCTTTGGAGATGCCAGGAAGACCCTGAAAAGTTATTTAATTTGAAGAAGCAGCTTTTTAAAATAAAGAATAAGGAAAAGGACAAAGTTTTAGAAACAAAGTTCAAGAAAAAAAAGAGTATTCTAATAAACATCCTAAAACAGGACCAAGCTGAGGGATAATTTCTAGTGATAAGCCATCATCAGAGAGAAAGTAACCAGGCTTCAAAGACAGTGGGAGGTTGCCTCGAGGCTGTAGACTGAGGAACATACACAAACATAAGCTTTCCGAGGGGCCCAGAATGACACAGCCCTGACAATGGCCAGATGTGCCAGCACAAAGCCTCAAGGAATGTGTCCAGCATGGAAGGAAAGCCAGGGGTGGACACAGACGCATTTAACAGAACCGGACAGTGCAATCCACACTTCTAGTCCACTGTTTCCTGAAGTCTAGAATGACAGCTAAAACTGACATAGATAGGAAAACCCCCAATGAACACAAAGAAATTTTGGTGATTTCTATTCATGAGACTATTTCACTTTTTCCTAACCCTACATTGGCAAAAAAAAAAAAAAAAACCAAAAAAACCCCCAAAAAACCAAAAACAAAACAAAAACAAAACAAAACAAAAATAAAAACAAAAACCCCCAAATGAATAGAAAACACCAAGGCACCTAGGGAACACAAGCCATCACTGTCTGAGGATCTGGCTGTGAGAGCCTAAAGAGACTACTAAAGCCAAATCCTAAAAATTAGCAAACTCAACAAGAGTCAGCTTTGCCCACCATGAGCCTGGGGTGAGATGAGCTCGTATTGGGGCTTTGTTGGGTCTTAGCTCTGCAACCTGGGACAAGTTACTAAACCTCTCTGTGGCTTCCACATCTGTGCCATGGGATATACCTACCTCGCCTGAAGACTGAGTAAATGTTAGCACTCTGCAGCCTGTGAAAGAGGTTTATGTTTGTAGTATCAGCGTTGACCCATCTCACCGAGCTGGGGGGTCTGCTTGAGCAGGAAGGAAATACCTGAGGTGTCACAGGCCTGCCGTCCCGTTGAGGGTTCTCTGTGCAGGGTGCTGTGCCGATAGACAATGTGTGGTTTGTTCTGTTCCTCTTCATCTTCTTGCTCATCAATGGACAGTAGTGGTTCAATAAAATAATCCCCATCATGGGACCGGAAAGTGCCCAGCTGCCAATGAAGAGAGATGAGAGGTTGATTTAACAGAATTCAACCACAGGGAAGGGAAAAAAATGGAACATGGCCACGGAGAGAGGGTGGCATCTCCCCCAAGCCCTTCCCCATGAAGGCTGCTGAAAGCTGAACTTGCGGCCCACCTATTCAGGGAAGCGGCTTGTCTTCACTCCTCCAGGTCAGTCCCTTCTCCTTGAGTTGACCCAGGTTTATGGCACCTGCTTTCAAATCTGTCCCTAAGAAATCCTTCCTTGGTGTCCAAATTCTAGTCATACTCACTTTTACAGGCTGTTCTGAGAGAGTGTTTCTGTGTGTGAAGACAGCCTGAAAAGGGAAAAGTGTGAGCTCCAGAGGAAAAAGCTGATTCATGGAAGTCTTACCATTAATTCAAATTCAGAAAGCACAGGTGATGGCGGGCACTCCAGGCGGTCCAGCCCCTGACATTGGCAGGTGAGTCTCCACACACCCCTCCCCTTTGCAACAGGGAGTGAAATGGTACCAGGCTTGGATTCGGGCTGCCCTACGTTCCAGTCCCAGGCCTGGCACTTACCTGCCTACCTTGGGCACGGTTCTTAACTGCGCTGAGCTTTGGCTTCCTTATTTGTCAATTGGGGACAAAAGGACTTACTGTAAAGGCTTACTGTGCAGACTAAATGAGAAAATGGGTGGAAAGTGCTTAGCAAAGTAACACTTTGCAAGGGATTAGAACACCATAGTGGCTTTCTGTATTGCTGCGTTAGTCTCTAACCAGCAGGACAGAATATGTGTAAGCACCCTGAAATGGGTGACTCCTTCTCCCCTTCCCACATACCCACAAGATGGTAAACTAGGCCTCAAGGTTGAGCCATCCAAGCCACATATCCAAGAGCACTAAAAAGTTCCTCATGCTATGCAGTGGGAAGTCTTTAAAGGAAGAAATCAAGCTCTTCAACGCTGGTGTTTTAAAAAAAAAAAATGACACAATGAAAGTGACAGTTCCTGAATGCCCATGGTAGTACCAGCACCACCTAGGAGTTTGTTAGAAATTCAAATAATCATGCTCCACCCTAAATCTGATCTACTGAATCAAAATCTCTGGGGGTAGGGCCCAGGAGCTGGAACTTTAATGAGCGCTCCAAGGTATGCTTATGCACTGTAAAGTTTGGGAAGTATGATGCTGAGACACTGGGGTTTCCAAACCTACCTAAAGTTCAGAATTGCCTGGGGATTTGAGGGGAAAAAAAAAAGCGCGATTTGTGGCATTATCCCATTCCTGCAGATCTGGAATTTCTAGGAGTGAGGTCTAGAATCTATATTTAAAAAAAAGCCTTCCGCATGATTCATGAGCCGTGGGCTTAAAGGGAGGACAACTCTGGTGTAGTCTGACTAAGAATAGCTGATTTCCAGAGACGAAGTGGTTTAACCCATTTATTCTCACGCAGGCACCACCCCTCTGTTTTAAATACACAACTAGGGTGTTCTCTGAGCACAGAGCAGTAGCTTACTACATATGAAATCTACCAGAGATGGGCCATAAACACTGGGAAAGGACCTAGGAGTTTCCCTGGTGGTGATCTGGCACCTTTAATTAGTAAAAGGGGAAACTAAGGCCCAAAGGGAGGAAGTGACTTGTCCAAAGCCCTTCTTCAGTGATACAGAAGCAGCTGAATCGTGCTAGTACTGAATTTAGAACTCAGGTATCCTGACTGTAGTCCAGTACCTTTTTAAAAAAGAACCTCAGAAGTCTCTTTAGGAACACAAATCCAGTATCTGGCCCACAGTTGGGTGCATGGGTCAGAAAGACAGGGTGGGAACTTCCAACTCTGCCACTTATTAGTTAGGAGACCTGGAGCAAGCCTTTTACTCTCTAAGCCTCAGTGTCCCTCCTCATCTGTCAAATGGGTTGTTTTAAGCATTGGGCTATTGTAAGGATTTGGATGGGATAAGATAATGCACCAAAAAAGTACTTAGCATAATAAGAGGCCAATAAATGTTATCTGTATGATGCCAAATTAATTCTGTTGTCCATTCAGAGAAGACACCTTTGATGTTTGATGAATGTTTGCTCTAAGAGTCATCTTTTCTTGGTTACAGTGACCATTTATCCCAACCTAAGTACTAAGCACAATAGGCAAGGCTCCTACATGGGAGATAAATGCACTGATGCTGACCCTGCAGCCACATTTCCTTGTCCGCTTTCGGGACCAATCGTGTGTATCGAGAACTGTAATACAAGGGAGAGCATACTAAGTAAGTATCATAAGATACAAACAAGTGTCTGTGAAGGTGGCAAGGGAGAGATGACAGTAGTCTGAAGGACAAGATGTCCTGGGGAAGAAGCTATGTAAGTTACACTTTAAAAGAGGGGTAGGTTTGGAGCATGTGATACTCGGGGAGATGAGCAAGTAAACCCAAAAGCCCAAAGGGAGTAAGGCAGGATAGGGTGGGAGGAAATTCAGAGAAAGGAGCAAAAGCAGATTGACTGATACACAGGACTGGTGGAAGGAAAGCCTAAAAGAAGAATGTGGCATGTGGGTGTGCAAGGTGTGAGAGTGCACATCATAAATGGTCTGAACTGTCAGAAGAAGGAGTTAGTAGCTGCAGTCTAAGCAGTGGGGAGCTAGTACCCCAAGGTGAGCAAACAGAAAAATAATGTGATTCTGCACCTGTTAGCGGTTGTGGCAGGGATTAGAAGGAGAAGCCAGATGGAAATATTTGTTAGACAACAGCACTAAATGAGAAAAGAGCAGAGAAGAGGCCTAGAATTAGGGCAGGGCCTGTTCAGACCAGGTGACATACATATCTAAGATAGAATTCAGGGAAAATGGTAACTGGTGGAGTGTGTGTGTGTGTGTGTGTGTGTGTGTGTGTGTCTGTTGGCAGGGTAGATTGGCATTTTTAGATTCACTTCTTGAGTGAGCCACTAGGAATTTCAAGATATTACTAGTATAGAAATGGTAGTGGGAAGTCCTGGAAAGAAAGTGGGAAGGAAGACAAAGGGATGACCCTGATGAGACTGGCGCTAGATTAATCACTGAAGACACCCAGTGCACTTATCTTTAAGATGTATTCTGGACACTTTCTCTCCCAGAAGAGGCAGATTGTAAATTAAATGCAATACAAAGGGGTTTTTCACGGCCTATACAATCATTTCTGAAGCCCTGACCCTCAGTTCCCTGAGAGAGATACCACTTACAGATCGACGTGCAAGTTACCATCTAAAATTGCCAGCTGAAATCAAGGTTCTGCGCAGCAAGTATTTATACAACTGCTGGGCCCACTCAGCGGGGTGTGGAGGCGGGCAGGGAGGAGGAGTAAAGGCTGTTTACAAACTTTACGTACAGTCCCTGATCCATCAGAAAAGTTCTGGAAATGGGGTTTACAATCTTAGTTTCTAGGGGCACTCTGATGACCTGCGTTCCAGTGCCAGACTTACGCCCACCCTGGCCATAACCTTTTGAAGAATGGAAGGATTCCTGCGCTTTGGCCCTAGGTCTTGGGGCAGTGATGACTCACCGCAGTACCCCCTTACTCCCTCCCCCCCCTCCCCGTGCGTCAAACTGCCGTCTCCGCCCACCCCCAAACAAGCTCAACAGCTAGCCACAACTCCCCGCGCTTTGCTGGGGGCTGGAGGGGCTCATCCCCATGCCTGTATCCCAGCAGGCTTAAACCTTCACCACTCCAGTGTTCAGGCTTGCCTCGCTCCCCACCGGACTCCTCCGACCGACCCTTCGGTAGAACAGTGGAGATGGATGCGACATCTAGACCCAGGACACTGAATCCACCAACAACAGCACGCGGAAGGGGCAACCGAGTGCCCCCCGGTAAGTATCCATGGTCCCTCTTAGAGAAGGTAACCGGGAATGTAGGTCCTCAGGCGAAGAGTAAAGGCATCACCCGGGCAAAGTGCGCACAGTGCGTTGCGCTTGGAGAATCTGCCCCAGGAAAGTTTCTGCGTCACACGCGCGTGGTAGGAACGCACATCCTTTGGGAAAGTCAAAGACCACTTTCCCTCCAGCCAGAACTTTACAGAAGGTCTTCAAACGCAAGGGAGGAGGCGACGAAGGGGGGTCGGGGTTAAAAGCCGATGCCATTTGGGACCAACTGGAGAGCAAGCGGGGAGGGGAAAGGTCAGGAGGGGGTCGAGGTATCGGCTCAGAAAACCTAAGTGCGTATTTTGCAGCGCAGGGAGGTGACCAGCCCGTGCCCACTCGCCCTCCCTATCCAGGGAAACGTGCGTTGTTAAGCGCTGTCTTTCGATTCTCTGGAACCCTATATGCGTGGCCAAAAACCCAGAAATACCAAAATCTCGTACAGGCAGCTTCTTCAGGCTCTCCCCCACTATTCTTTCTTGGGGCCACCCCGCCAGCAGGGTGCAGAGTCGGACTGCGCCACACCCCCAATCCCAGTTTCTTTCCAAATTCAAAGCGTCCGGGACAGGCTCCGCCCTCTTCCCCCGCCCCCGGAGCCCTCGGCCCACCCTTCCGTTCCTGGGACGGACCTGTTCCCCGTCAATCCTGTTCAGCCTCAGGGTTCCTGGCGCGTGGAAAAAAGGCCCAGAGAAAACGCCGGGACTCTAGATTACGCACCGCCCTCCACAACACACAGAAGGAACTCCCCATACCCGAGGCTGGGGATCCTCAGCCCAACACCCCTGAGTCAAGACGCGCCAATAAGGAGTCGGGTCCTCCCTGCACTCAGCTGCTCCGCTCCTAGGCAGCAGGGTTTGCTGCAAGGAAGGACAACTCTCAGAATTTGGAAACCGACTTCCAAGCCGCCTACTAGCGTTGGGCAAAGCGCAGGGGAGCCGAGTTTGGAATGTAGAAAGCTCCGAAACATACCGAACCCCTGGGGGCGGATGTGTGCGCTCCTCTCCAGTGTAAGCACACGCACTGGGCCTGTCACCCAAACTACAGGATGCAGACGAGTTTCTAGCGGATATTTAAAGCCAGAGTGGAAACTCCGCGAAGTGAGGGTCTTAGGCTAGAGAGCAATTAAGCAAGCCTTCCAAAAACGGGTGAGGAGGAGAGAGGGGAAGGTGGGGGGGGGGGCGCACCAACTCACCATTCCTGAGCAGAGGCTGATGACCGCTCTGTGCTCGGACTTGGTATTGACATGGCCTTTGTAGAAGCAATGCTTGAGCTCCGCTTCCTCCTCGGAATAAAACTTTGTCTCATTCTCCCCGGGCGTCCCAAGGAGGGTGACAGTGAACTTTGGAGCAATAAATCCGGCATGGGCAGTGAGATTAAATAAAAATTGCTGGCCGAAGGCAGAGAGGCGGTAATGCTCCTGAGAAGAGGTAGAGGAGGAAGCGAAGGCAGGCCAGGGGTCAGAGGCAGCGTTAATGCTCCGTCGCCGCCTTTTGAAGTGCATGTTCGTGGAATAGGGTTCTCCGAGAGCGTTCACTCGAATGGGAGACGCGATTTCGTATTCGCTCAGAGTCTCTAGTAATTTTACTGCAAGGAAAAGCAGAGACACATGAACCAATAATTCCAGTTTTCCGCAAACCAGTTTCCCCCAAGTTTTAATTTAAAATGAAGGGGGCTTTGTCCCGGGTAATTTTCCAGCAGTTATTTTGCCCATTTGAGTCAGTGCCTTCTCCCTCAGCCCCTGTGCAAATATTTAGTGAGCACCTACTATGTGCCAGGAACGGCCAAGAACTTTGCTAGACTCTGAGGATACACCATTCGGAAGCAGACAATGAACAAAGTCAAAAATACATAAGATAATTTCAGATTCTGACAAATACCTTGAATAAAATAAAATATGTCACTATCTGCTACCCCCAGTTACTAAGTAACTATAGTTTGGGGCATGGGGTGGGGAAGGGGAAAGCTCAAACTACAAGCAAAAAGCGCTGGACGAGGCTACGTTTGTTTTACAGCGGCTCTCTCTAGAAATTGGCTGGGAATGACCTAAAAAAGGGAGAGGCTGTAAAGCCGGAGGTCATTCTTTCTAGGAAAAGGAGAGAGGCCTCCGCTGCCGGGTACCCGCTGTCGGACGCAGAGGCTGAGGAGGTGGCGACAGGGGCGGAGGGGTCGCGGCGGCCCGAGCCTCATTACCTTGCCTCGGGTGCAGCCTGTCCTTGCGCACGGCCGCCGCGGCGTCTGGGCTCCCCATCTCGGCCAGGTCCCGCACCAGGAACGTTAGCAGTGTGGCCCAGGATACAAACTGCATGGTGCTCCCCACCCCTCCCCCGTGGCTCCTACCCCCCCTCCCTCCTGCCCGGCTTGGCTGCGTTGGCGGCGCGAGGCAGCGGCCGCGGTGAGCGCGCGGAGCCTGGCGCCCGCCGCCAACTTTTGACTTTAGGAGTCGCTGAGGTCTCGCCGCGAGGGTCTCGTCTGCGCTCGGCTGAGCAACGCCGCCGCCTGCCGAGAGCTGAGCCGCTCGAGCCGCAGGAGGAGCCGGAGGAGGAGGAGGAGGACTGGGGCTCGGCTGCTCGGCCGCATAATGTCCAGGGAGCCGGCAGAAGAAGGCGCGGAACGTGCGCTCGGAGGCGCGCTGGGCGCCCTGTGCTGCCGGGGATAGCGGAGCGGCTTCTTGAATGGGGGGCTGGGGGGGCGGAGGCGGGGGGGGGGCGCGGGTCCTCCGCCGCTCAAATACCCCGGGTGCCCGCCTCTAGGAGGAGAGGGGAGGAGAAAGCGAAGCGAGTGGGGACCGCCTCCTTCTAGACGGAGTCCCCTCCTCGGCTGCCCGTGCGAGTCTCGCAGCCCTCCGCGGGCTTCAAGAGGCGGAGGTCGGAGGCTCCCGGAGCACCGGGGCCAGCCACTCGCTCTCCCCTCCACCTCCTGGAGATCGGCTTTTCTGAGACTCCCTTCCCGGGGAAGGGAGAGCAGAGAAAGCTCTCTCCCTTTCCCGGCGGTCCCAGTTTCTGCCTCCTGACCCCTCGCCTCTCCTCCTGCCTCCGCTGTTTCTCCCTTCAGAAGCTCTCTGTTTTCTCTTCCTCGCCCTCGCCTCTCTGCGCCGCGCTTGGTGCCGGTTCTCACACTGTGTTGTCGCCTGTCCTCCCCTTTTGTCCCTGTTTCTCCTATTTCTCCTTTCCCTTTTCTCTTTCTTTCCTTCTGTCTCCTTGCCTTATAACAGCCCTCTCCCTCTTCTCTTTCCCCCTTTATGAATTTCCGTCCCTGTCTCTCCCCTTCACTTGGTATCTTAGCCCACTGCTGGAGCGCCTTCTCCCTCCTACAGTTTCTCGCTAGGGATGAGATGTGGCATCTGAGCTCCACTTTCGATCTGATAGTCCTAGGTCAAGAGTTTTAAAGATGGGGTTCTTAATCTGAAAGCTGCGAGTGCGTTTCAGATCCAGTCTTTTGAAAGTTACACAAAGCTGTCAAGCTGTTTTCTTCCCCCAACCTCTGTCCCATCCGGAGAGGGTCCAGAGCATTTTGTAGGTCCCCGGCCCAAAAAAGGTTAAGAACTGCTCTTGGCAGTGAGAGGGGGCGGGGACTTCGGTGCCCAGGCTGGGTTTAGAGATATGGGGGAGAGGGGAGTGAGGGCGGAGTGCTAGGGGACAGTCGTGGACCCAAGCCAGGGTGGGGGCGGGGACGCACCAATCTGGGGAGCGCTTTCTCAATCACTTCTTCCTTTTTGCCCGAGAGATACTTGGAGTAG
>PITA01006139.1:0-63813 GCA_004023965.1 Spilogale gracilis
GTGATCTGTGTGCCTGTTTTTGTGCTGGTACCATATTGTGTTGATGACTACAAGTTTGTAGTATAACTTTAAGTCTGGAATTATGATACCTCCCGCAGTGCTTTTCTTTTTCAAAATTGTTTTGGAATTTATTTTGGAAGAAAGAGGAGGTAAATATTTACCTTTAAAATTCTCTTTTTATCAAACTGGTGAATAATTATATCAACACTATTTATATGAAAGACTTAGCAGATTTCATTGATCACAAAATATGTATTAGTCTTTAGTAGTGAACCAATACATACATACATTTGGCATGTTATGTTTGATTTTAAACCTGAATGGAAGAGGAATGTGAAACCATATCCATCAGTTAGGATGAAAATTCTTTAGCGGCAAGCTTATGAAGACTAATGGGAAGTATAAAAACTTTAATGCGATAATTATTAAGAGTTCTCATATGTGGAACATAAGTAATATCTTGGAGGACCATAGAGAAAGAGCAAACTGAATGGGAAGAAATCAGAGAGGGAGACAAACCATGAGACACTTTAGACTCTGGGATACAAACTGAGGGTTACAGAAGGCTAGGAGGGATGAGTAGATAGGTTAGCCAGGTGATGGGTATTAAGGAGGGCATGTGTTGTGATGAGAACTGGGTACTATACACAACTAATGAATCATTGAACACTACATAAAAAAAACTAACGATATACTATATGTTGGCTAAATGAACATAGTAAAATAAATTTAAGCAAATAAAAAAATAAATAAAATAGAGATTACATCAAAAAAAGAGTTCTCATTTTTCATGATGAAAAGTGAAACAGGATGAATAATAAAATACTCAGAAAAGCATAAGCAACTCCAACTCGCAACAGATATCTGAAGTCTTAATTGTTAATTGCCAGTCCAGCTGTGGGAGGCGTGAAGTTGAGCTGCATGATCTCTAAGGTCTTTCTCAATTGGTTGAGTTTTTGATTCACTGTGAGAAATACTTTTCTTGGGACACCTCCAGGGCTCAGTTGGTTAAGCATTTGCCTCTGCTCTGGTCATGATCCTAGGGTACTGGGATCAGGCCCTCTTGGGGCTCCCTGCTCAACAGGGAGTCTGCTTCTGCCCCTCCTCGCTGTTCATGCTCTCCTTCTCTCTCTGAAATAAATCAACAAAAGATGGAAGCAAGATGGCAGAGGAGTAGGGAGCCATGTTTGGACTGCTCCCTTGAATTGAGCTGGATATTTACCAAACCATCCTGAACACCCAGGAGATCAGCACGAGATTGGTGGCTTCTGACCACTCCGGATTTTCCTACAGTGCATCTTGCCTGGGTCGTGGTTGATATTCACTCAACCATCCCTCAACAGAATGACTCGCAGGAGGAACTCCTGACAAAGAAAAGGACCAGAGACAATGGCCTTTGCCACAGACCTAATGGATATGAATATAAGGAAGATGTCAGAAAAAGATTTCAGAGTAACATTTATAAAGATGCTATTAAGGTTTGAGGGACGCCTGGATGACTCAGTTGGTTAAGCCACTGCCTTCGGCTCAGGTCATGATCCCGGAGACCCGGGATTGAGTCCCACATCGGGCTCCCTGCTCGGCAGGAAGCCTGCTTCTCCCTCTCTCACTGCCCCTGCTTGTGTTCCCTCTCTGGCTGTGTTTCTCTCTGTCAAATGAATAAAATCTTTAAAAAAAAAAAAAAAAGATGCTATTAAGGTTTGAGAAAAATATTAATGACAGTATAGAATCTCTAAGGGCAGAATGTAAAGTTAGTATTGCTGAAGTTAAAAATGCTCTGAAGGAAATGCAGTCTAACCTGGACACTCTGAATGCCAGGGTAAATAATAAAGAAAAACGAATTAGTGATCTAGAAGATAAACTGATAGACAGGAAGGAAGTCAAGAAGGATAGGGATAAACAACTACAAGCCTATGAGGTCAGACCTAGAGAGATCAATGATGCCATGAAATGTTCCAAAGTCAGAATTATTGGGATCTCTGAGAAGGTGGAGAGAAAGAAAGGACCAGAATGTATACTTGAACATTCATAACTGAGAACTTCTCTCATCTGGAGAACGAGAAAAGCATCCGTGTCCAAGAGGCAGAGAGGACCCCTCCCAAGAACAATAAAAATAGACCAATGCCATGGTATTTAATAGTAAAACTTGGTAATCTTAGAGCCAAGACAGCTATCCTGAGGGTGGCTAGGGGGAAGAGATTTCTTACCCATGGAGGCAGGAACATCAGAATAACATCACACCTGTCTACACAGACCTGGCAAGCCATAAATGGCTGGCAAGACAAACTCAGGGTACTAAATGGGAAGAACATGCAACCAAGAATACTTTATTGAGCAAGGCTGTCATTCAAAATGGATGGAGAGACAAAGCGCTTCCAGGACAGGCAGAAAGTAAAAGAACATGTGACCTCCAAGCCAGCCCTGCAAGAAATAATAAAGGGGGGTTTCTATAAAAGAAAAAAGAAACTGAGATGCCTGGGTGGCTCAGTCGTTAAGCGTCTGCCTTCGGCTTGGGTCATGATCCTGGAGTCCTGGGATCGAGCCCCGCATAGGGCTCCCTGCTCAGCGGGAAGCCTGCTTCTCCCTCTCACACTCCCCATGCTTGTGTAACTGTGTTTCTCTCAGTCAAATACATAAAGTCTTTTTTAAAAAGAAATAAAGAAAAAAAGACCCCAAGAGTAGAAAGTAACAGACCTGAAAGTAACAGAGACAATCTACAGAAACAGGGACTTCGCAGGCAATGTGATGGCACTAAATTCATATCTTTCAATAGTTACTCTCAAAGTAAACAGTCTAAATGCTCCTGTGAAATGGCACAGGGTTTCAGATTGGATAAAAAGACAGGACCCATTCATATGCTGCCTACAAGAGACTCATTTTGAACCTAAAGACACCTCAAGATTGAAAGCAAGGGGATGGAGAACCATTTATTATGCAATGGACCTCAAAAGAAAACTGGAGTAGCAATTCTCTTATCAGACAAATTGGATTTTTAAACCAAAGACTGTACTAAGAGATGTAAAGGAGCATTATATCATACTTAAAGGGTATATGCCACATGAAAATCTAACAATTATAAGTATCTATGCCCCCAACTTGAGAGCAGCCAGCTACATAAGCCAGCTGTTAACCAAAATAAAGAATCATATTGATAACAATACATAACGGTAGGAGACCTCGACACTCCACTCTTGGCAAAGGACAGGTCATCTAAGCAGAAGATCAACAAAGAAACAAGAGCTTTGAATGACACACGGACCAGATGGACTTAGTAGATAAATACTGAACATTCCACCCTAAAACGATAGAATATTCATTCTTCTCTGATGCACATGGAACTTTCCCCAGAATAGACCACAGACTTGCTCACAAATCAGGTCTCAACCTATACCAAAAGATTGAGATTATTCCCTGCATGTTATCAGACCACAATGCCTTGAAACTGGAACTTAATCACAAGAAAAAAATTGGAAGGAATTCAAACACGTGGAAGTTAAAAATTATCTTACTAAGGAATGACTGGGTCAACTAAGAAATTAAGGAAGAATTTAAACAAATCATGGAAACTAATGAGAATGAAAACCCATCAGTCCAGAACCTATGGGACACTGCAAAGGCTGTCAGGCTGTCCTTTCAGCAATGTGGCAGGATACAAATCAAAACCACAATGAGACATCACACCATTAAGAAGGCAAAAATTAACAACAGAAAACAACAATTGTTGGCGAGGATGTGGAAAAAGAGGAACCCTCTTACATTTTTGGAGTGGGAATGCAAGCTAGTACAGCCACTCTGGAAAGGTTCCTCAAGATGTTAAAAAGAGAATTACCCTTTGAGCCAGCAATTGCACTACTAGGTATTTACCCCAGAGATACAGGTGTAGTTTAAAGAAGGGCACATGTACCCACTTTGGGGCACCTGGGTGCCTCAGTTGGTTAAGCGACTGCCTTCAGCTCAGGTCATGATCCCGGAGACCCAGGATCAAGTCCCACATCGGGCTCCCTGCTCGGCAGGAAGCGTGCTTCTCCCTCTCTCACTCCCCCTGCTTGTGTTCTCTCTCTGGCTGTGTTTCTCTCTGTCAAATAAATAAAATCTTTAAAAATAAATAAATAAATAAATAAATAAATAAATAAATAAATAAATAAATAAATAAATAAAATAAAAATAAAGAAGGGCACATGTACTCTAATGTTCACATCAGGAATGTCCTACAATAGCCAAGCTGTGGAAGGAGCTGAGAGGCCCTTCAACAGATGAATGGATAAAAAAGATGTGGTTCATATATACAATGGAATATTACTCAGTTATAGGAAGGATTGAATAACTACCATGTGCATCAACATGGGTGGGACTGGAGGGGATTATGAGTAGTCAAATAAGTCAAGCTGAGAAACACAATTATCGTGTGGTTTCACTCATATGTGGAATATAAGGAATAGCACAGAGAACCATAGGGGAAAAGATGGAAAACTGAAGGGGGAGAAATTGGAGAGGGAGATGAACCATGAGAGACTATGGACTCAGAAACAAACTGAAGGTTTTATGGGGGGATGGGGTCACAGGGTGATGGGCATTAGGGAGGGCACATTTTGTGATGAGCACTGGGTGTTATAGGCAACTAATGAACCATTGAACATTACATGAAAAACTAATAATGTGCTATACAGTGGCTAACTGAACATAAGAGAGTGAAAAAATAAATCAATAAAATCTTTTTAAGAAAATACTTTCTTTTCTTACAATAAAAGAAATTGGATTAGAGAATTGTCAAAATAATTTCTTAAATAGTTACATAGACTGAACCACTGTTCTCTTTATTTTTATCTATTTTTTTTAAGATTTTATTTATTTGACAGAGAGAAACACAGCTAGAGAGGGAACACAAGCAAGGGGAGTGAGAGAAGGAGAAGCAGGGCTTCCACAGAGCAGGGAGCCCGATGCGGGACTCGATCCCAGGGACTCCAGGATCATGACCCGAGCTGAAGGCAGATGCCCAATGACTAAGCCACCCCGGCACCCCTTTATTTTTTTTTTAAGATTTTAGTTATTTATTTGAAAGAGAGAAACATAGCTAGAGAGGGAACAGAAGCAGGGTGAGTGAGAGAGGGAAAAGCAGGCTTCCTGTTGAGCAGGGAGCTCAATGTGGGGCTCGATCCGGGGACTCTGAGATCATGACGTGAGCCGAAGGCAGACACTTAATGACTGAACCACCCAGGTGTCCCTGAACCACTGTTTTTCAAAAAGACTTCTAATATATTAAATAATAGATAAAAATTTTAAGTCTAAAAAAATTAAATTAGAATGCATAGCTGCATGTATAAATACATATACTGTAAACTTATTTTAGAACACATAAGAACAAACTGTAAAATATAGCAGTATTGATTCTAGTTGCAAAATGATTGTTGAAGCTGAATTGTCACTTAACATGTCACATTTTTTGACATTTTAACCTGGATAATCAAGTGTTTAAAAAAATAACAACACAGGCCTATATACAGTCTAAGAGATATACATGGCTATAAATAAACTAGAAAGTAGAACAAATAAATTAATGCAATGCCTTGTTTAAATTAATATGATGTGTATGTCTGCCTTTCTCCCTTCCTTTTAAGAGCCTAAAAACTGGCATCTACCCCACAGCTGAGATACAAAAGGATAGTCTCATTCACAATCATATGTAGATGGCATGTACTCTACCAATTATATTATAAACCTGACATAAAAGAGGAAGATTATTTGTTCCTCTAATTCCATACTTTATCTACATTATGATCTACTACTTTTTTTCTTATCATTATACAACATCTACTTCTTAATTCATGTAAAGCTAAGGATGTTGGTAAAGCCACAATAGAATTTTTATTTTATTTGTTTTGGTTTTTACTTTTATAAAATTTGAAAATGTAAAAAAAAAATCTCTTTTGGATGAAAAAATGATCGTCTTATTATGAATAGAAAACCCAATTGTACTTTTCTGAAATATTTATTTAACATACAACATCTGAAGATTATCTTCTTTATTGTCTACAATGTCTCTAAGAATTTTGGCAGCTTAAAATTAAAAAGGGGAAATAGATAATGAAAAATGACATAAACTAAAAAGGAATGATTTTTATTAAGCATTTTTATTTTACCCATAGGTAGTATGAATTACTGAGTATAATGTATATCCCAAGTTTACTCTTAAGATATGTAATTCTTCATAGGGAAGTAATTGCATGATAGAAAAATAACATCAGATTAATAAATGAAAACTATTTAGGAGTCATAATTTTCAATAAATACAGAAATGAAAAAAGTAATGTAAAAAATCAAAATATGCATTTTTCAAAAATGGAAAAAAAATCTGAATATTTTATGTGTAATGGGGTAAACTCTGGCTTACTACATTCAAGCAGATCAATATATAGTACCAAGGGTTACATGCTGATTTTAAGGTGAACATGCATTAATAGGTACATACATATTAAGCAATCCAAGAGAAAAAATCGCAAGGGAACTGGACATAGACTCTCCAGAGTACTTTTGCCTAACTACAGCCATTGGTCATTTGCCATTACATCACACATTCACATTATTGGAGATTGCCAATAGATAGGATGTGGTTTCACCCACTCCCTTGAAAACATTATTTTGATATTTCCTCTGCAGGCTTTCTGTCAATCATGGACTATTCCTTGAGTGCTTAATCAATCCACCTATGTATTAGCATAAAAATTATACGTGTGGCTTTGTGTTGGTCACAAACCAAGTAATTACACTTTTTTTTCTTTTTGATATAATGCCTGTTTATCTCATTCAGTAAGTATGTGTGTTCCAGGAACTGTGATGGCCTCTTGTCTAATGATAATCTCATTAGGTAAAGACAAATGAATGCATTTGTCAAACTTATTATTAGAATGAAGAAATACCAAATTCATAAATCTTTAAAAGTGTATACATACATACGTCATTGTATTTATACAAAAATACAAATATATAAATCATTGGAATGTGTAATTTTTCATCTTTTTATTTTTAGACACATTCATTTCAGGTCATGTAAGAGTGGTTTGAAATATTTGTATCTATAAATTCTACTCCCAGCAAGCAATGACTAATTATCTTTCTCTATCAATAAATTCATAAAGTTATCATTTCTATTGCTATTGCAGAATTATGAAAGTCCATGTGCATTCTCAAAAGCAGAAAACAGCAGTGTAAGCAAATTTAGAAAAATGTGAATTTGATTCGAACATTTCTATGTCCATTTTTTTCTTTCAATAAGAGAAATGTCTAAAACTTCTAGATGTAACTTCAAATATTTCACTTAAATCAAATAAATCTGTAAACACTGTTCTTTCTTGACATTGAAAATCTTGGAACAAAGCTTATGATGCCTTAACATCTTTTTTACTTTCAATTAGTTATTTTGCACTGTAAAATACAATTTGCAAATATTTAAGATGTCAGAAAAGGATAGTAGTTGCTGACAGAATTTTTTCCCCCTAAGGCAGACAGTTTGTACATGTGGATCAGTTCAAGACATTAAAATAAGTCACAAGAAATAAGAATAGGTTGCACTCATCTTTATCTTGGTTACTGCATATGGTTTCATTTTATTTTGTTTTTGTCTCTGTGGACGTCTGTTTCTCTGTTGTTCACTCATCACTCATTCTCTATTAAACAACTAATTATTGAGTGACTATAATGAGGCACTTTGCTAATCTAGATGTGAATATGAAATGAAACCTGCAAAAAAAAAAAAAGTTTTTGCTTGCAGAGTTTCTAGCCTATAGTTGGAAAGATTGACAGAAAATAAAAAATCAAGAAGTACATTTATAAATTGTGACAAATACTAAAACTAGAGATGTCCTGGATTTATAAGTTGTTTCTTATTGAAGAAGACAGCATGCATACACTCATTTGCCTTCTGTGAACATGAGAAAGGAAGAACAGACAGATAACAACTGGTATTGAGGAAGTGGTTATGGGAAGATGTGGTATCTCCAATTTAAAGGCTTCTGTTCTTTTAGAAAAAATATGGAACAGGATTGTCAAATAAAAATACAACTTTTAGAAAAGTCAAGGATACTCCTATAAAGTGTGAAAAGGCACTACAGATCATGACAACTACCTATTGTTGTGCAATACCTATTTGGTACTGGTGGTGATGAGCACAAAATGACCCATTATGTCATTTTCTCCAGCAATGTCTGACCATATGGTTGTAGAAAACTTGAAGGATGACTTCTGGAATTGCTCTGTAATGCAAAGAAAACAGCAGGGGGGTGGTGGGACGATGGAAGAAAATGTTAAATAATCACACAGATTGATTTAGTAAAATTCAGACTGGAAAAAAAAAATCTATGACAAATAACCAGATTCCCTCAAATAAATGGCAAAGTATATAGAAGAATTAGAAGGGTAAAGTCATCAACTAATTGCACTGTATAGATTTTATTTGGACCCCAATTCAAACAAACTAAAAAAAATTAAAAATTAGTAAATAATCCCTATCATGTGGATACTAACTGGCCATTTGATATGAAGGGCTCATTGTTTATTAGAGTGTGATAATGGCAGCCATTATTCTTACCTTTTTGAAATACTTGCTAAAATGTACTTATATTACATTACAGATGAAATAATATCATGTCTTTGACTTCCTTCAGAATAATCTGTAATGGGAAGGTGGAGGAAGTGGGGTCAGGGTATAAATAAAGCAATATTAGCAATAAAACTAGTCATTATTGAAGCTGAGTGATGGGTACACAGTATAGTTTTTCTTGTGTACATGTATGAATTTTTCAAATGGCAAGGTATTTAAGTAAAAGGAATATATCCCTCAGTAAAATTGTTTAAATCAATTTCTCACTACCTTACTAAATAAAATCAGATTTCTAAACTAACCTTATCAGATTTGTAAGCTAACAATCTAGACATTATACCTCTCCACAATTCACCTATATCTATTGCTATTCCCTTCAAAGCTCTACTTCATTCATAAGACATTGTCTATTAGCCATAAATCTGTTTCTCCTTGTCACACTGGCTGTCTTCATTTGCACCATTTCTTGTACTAGGAGACTCCTTTCTTTCCACTTCAGCTTCTAACTTTTCCAAAATGACATTTTCTCTATCAAACCTTTCTCAATCTCCCCTAGGCTGGTTGAATGATTACCATAGTCCAGAGTCTTTTGTGGAAGTGACAATTATAGTCAGTTAGACTTGCCTGGTATTAAGTTATGTGTACTACATGCTGTTCATCTACTAAATTGTAAGCTTTAGGTTACAGGTCAATGACTCTGTCTTTCTTATAACTTTGAATTCATCATCAGTAGTGTCTGGAAAATAACAGATGTCCAGTGAAAGTGACTTAAATTTTAAAAGAGTCATTTGTTTAATATTCTTCCCTACTTACTACAATGCACTATGTATCTTGTCCAAAGTTATAACCACTTCTGGATAGAGGGGTTTCAGTATCAATTTATAACTCTGCTTTATAAAATAATATTACACAATTATTTTTAAGTTTCTCACTTGGTCTTCTTATATTGGAGTATTTGGGGAAATGAAAACTGGCAATATTAAATCAAAAAATAAAACAAAATAAATACAATAATAAAACAAAATAGAAATACAAAAAATATAAATACAAAAAACAAAAAATAAAACAAAATAAATACAATATAAATGCAGATCTACTTTCCTTATAGAGAAAATGTACTTGGAAAATGTGATTCTTTATTTAAAAATAAAATTAACACATTTTTTATTTAAAAAAATCTATTGGTCAGAGGATTCCTCAGTTCCATGCAATCTGCAATCATTCTACTTTCATCAGTTCCTAAAGAACCAATTTCTTCAGTAATGAAAGAAAAGGTTACTTAGTGCAATCAATATCAATCAAATTCAAGTAAGATACTTCGCTGTGAACGTGCTCATTTGAAATGTCGTTATAGCATCAAATGAGACTGTGGTAATGAACAGTTTTTCCTCATTATTGAAAGTGAATTAAAAGTTGTCAATGTTGAGGGGTGCCTGGGTGGTTCAGTCATTAAGTGTCTGCCTTCAGCTCAGGTCATGGTCCCGGAGTCCCAGGGTCAAGCCCCACATTGGTCGAGCCCCACATTGGTCTCCCTGCTCAGTGGCAGGCCTGCTTCTCCCTCTCTCACTCTCCCTGTTTGTGTTCCTTCTCTGGCTATTCTTCTCTCTGTCAAATAAATAAAATCTTTTTTTTTAAAAAAAGTTGCCAATGTTGAAATAATCACAATTAAACTATTATTATATAATACCTTTAATTAAAAATTAAACTATTGTGACTATATCAGAATAAAAACCTTCTTGGGGTGCCTGACTGACTTCGTTGGTTAAATATCTGCCTTTGGCTCAGGTTAGAATCCCAGGGTCCTGGGATTGAGCCCCACATCAGGCTCCCTGCTCAGTGGGAGCCTGCTTCTTCCTCTCTTCCCATTTGTGCTTTCTCTTGTTCTCTGTGTCACTGTCTTTCTCTATCGAATAAATAAATAAAATCTTAAATAAATAATAAAAAAGCTTCTGCATAGCAAAGAGAACAATCAAGAAAGTAAAAGGCAACTTATGAAATCGAAGAAGATATTTGCAAATGACATATCTGATAAAGGGTTAATATCCAAAATATATGAACTTATAAAACTCAACACCCAAAAAACCAAATAATCCAATTAAAAAACGAGCACAAGACCATGCACAGACATTTCTCTGACAAAGATATACAGATAGCCAACAGACACATGAAAAGAGGCTCATCTTCGTTTATCATCACAGAAATGCAAATCAAAACTGCTATGGACTTATCACTTCACATGTGTCAAAATGGCTAAACAACAATACAAAAAACAAGGTTTTAGGAGGATTTGGAGAGAAAGGAATCTTCTTGCATTGTTGGTGGGAATGCAAACTGGTGCAGCCACTCTTGAAAACAATATGGAGGTTCCTCAAAATGTTAAAATACAACAACCCTATGACCCAGCAATAATCACACTACTAGGTATTCCCCCAAGGAATACAAGAACACCAGTTCAAAGGGATACATGCACCCCTACATTTATTGCAGCATTATGTTCAAGAGCCAAGATATGGAGGCAGCCCGTGTCCACTGATAAACAGATAAAGAAGAGGTGTATATAGAGATGAATAGTATTTATATATATGAATGCTATTCAGCCATAAAAAGAATGAAATCTTGCCATTTACAATGACACGGATGGAGCTAGAAGTATAACAGTAAGCAAAATAAGTCAGTGTGAGAAAGGCACATATACCATATGATTTCATTTGTATGTAGAATTTAATAAATAAAACAAGCAAAGGAAAAAAGTAAGAGAGAGAGAAAGACAATCTTAATTGTAGAGAATAGCGAACAAATTGATGATCACCAGAGGGAAGGTGGGTAGGGGGACAGGTTAACTATGTGAAAGGGATTAGGGAGCGCACTTGTGATGAGCATAGGGTAATGTATGGAAGTGCTGAATTACTATATTGTACACCTGAAACTAATATAACCCTATGTTAATTAGAATTAAAATAAATAAATAAAATAAAATACTTATATTTAATATAGAAATCATGAGATAGTCTTATAATTTTTAAGGCTTAAATTTGTTAGTAAGAATCATAAACAGCCCCTTGGTTGACCCCAAAAAGAGTTCTAGTTAGTGACTTTTTAAATTTATCCAGTTATCTTCTTTACCTAGTATTGTTTATAATTTTAAAAAGTCATTCCAGGTATGATCACCCCATTATCAGATTGCAGGAAGGTAGAAAAAATAACAATAACATCGAATACTTGAAAAATACTTGAAATGAATAATAGGTTTAATACAGTAAAACTTCCTAGAGAGAAATAGTTTTAAAGAAAAAATCATATATGAATTAATAATTACAGTATGGAAAAGCAGAGTTATGTTAACATGTCAGCAATGGAATGGGGCTGTCAGAAATGCTAATGCTTACTTTTCCTTTAACCATACCATTTCAGTTGGGCAAAAGCTATACTGTAGAGGGATGAGAAATGTGTGCCTGGTTGCCTTTGCATTCTTTAAGAACTAGGAAGTATATAATCTGGTTGTGGAAGTGTGTTGGGTTTGGCTCTGTGCGGTGAATATACTTTTACAGTTTGGCACAGAGAATGAGGTGGAAAAGGTGGATATGGAAGATCTGGAGGACAGCAAGACAACACTGAGCCCCCAGCTGAGACGAGATTCTGATGCTATAGTGCCCATCTGCCTGACTGTAGAAAGTGGGTCAACAGATCTGATGAGGGATGGAGAGGTGATCCCTTTGTTAGAACAAAGGGACAGGAGTATTGAGGGTGCAGGCAAGACAATTGCTGAAATAGAGGATGGAGTCTGTACAGAATTGGACAGTAAAACCAGAAAAGGGTAATGTATTTGAGTGAGATCTTGAATATTTGCCTTATTCTAGTTCCTACGATTTTAAAAACATCACCAGCAAACTCAAGCTGGTGTCCAGAGGACAGGGATTAGAAAAGTAAAGTTTGAGGACAATATACATAAAAGGACTTGTTCAAAAGACCGTTTATCTAAGCAGAAGAAAGGACTTAGATCATCATATTCAGTATTCAAGCTCTCTATCAGTTTTCACACAGAAAAGTATCCAGACTTTCCTCTGGTGTTTCAGAGGAAATCATTGAGACCTATTTGTGAAGATAAACAAATTAGATTTTGGCTTAATCTAATTTGCTTCTTTATGCAACTGTCCATAATTGGCATGAAAAGGTGGATCTATGTCAGGTTATCACTACTGCTTTTCAATTAAATGTTCTATTGACTGTTCTATGAATATGAATATAATGAAGAATCTATATTCAGATAGGGCTAGAGCAAACAACTATAAAATCTTCCATTCCAAATCTGTTAAAATATATTAATTCTAGCATATATCTTTTTTAATTAATAAAAATTATACTACTATATAAACCTCCCTAATTTAAAAAATTTGGTTCATATGTTTATGTAAACATAAATACAAAGATCATCAGAATGTAACAGTATTATTTTCTCTGTTTGGGGACATAAGGTTATGCTCATTGAATAATATGTTTATCTCTTCTCCAGTATGGAACTACTACCCACACACATGTGTCTTGAATACTTGAAATGTGGCTAGACTGAGATGTTTGTGGATATAAAGACAGAAAAGATACTACTATAGACGTACTGGTTTAAACAAAATATATTATTATAATTAATTTCACCTTTTTTAACCTTTTTAAAATGCTACTAAAATATTAAAAACTGTGGCTCAGACTGAATTTCTATTTATGATGCTGCTCTTGAGTGGAGAATAATAGGGTTCAACAATGTAGCTCTTTTTATAGATAAATTACTACATTACAGACATTATCTTTTGCATTCCTCTATAGTGCTTATTCATTGATTTAATCCTGCTATGTAACAAGCATTGTCTAGTCTCCAGAGAAAAAGCAATGAACAAAATGGGGGGGCGGGGGGGGTGGAAGAATTCCAGACCTAAAGCAATTTGCCTTCTTACATAAGGAAAAAAAAAAAAAACAACCAAATAACAAATTAATAACATATACACTATGTCAGATGATAATGGTTGTGGAAAAAATAAGGCCGTGAATCAGGATTAGGGCTGCTGGTGGGAAAAAGCTCTATGGATCATGCATTGGCATGTCATCTTCATCCATGGTCTGAGAGGGCCTCACTGAAAAGGTAATAATATACTCAAAGGAGGGAAGGAATGAACCACGCGAATGTCAAGAGGAACCAAAGGGCAGGCAAAGGAAATATTGAGTGGAAAGCTCCAGATGCCTGACTTGGGTGGGGTCTTCAAATAATAGCAACTGCTAAGGCATTGTAGGCACTGCCTCTTTTCTGCTCTGCTCTGTACGAGGTAAGACACAATTCAAGGGGCACCTGGAGCTCAGCCAGTGGAGCCTCTTAATCTAGAGGCTGTAGGTTCGAGCCCCACATTTGGTGTAGGAATTACTTAAAAACATTTTTTAAAAAGATACAATTCAAAAATTTTAGCAAAGCAAAAATTTATTTTTCCTTACATTATAATTATAGAAAGCAAAATATAAAAATAAATCTTTCAGTGGGAGATTATACAGGGGGCTTGGGTAAAGGCTGGTGACTAGTTAGGAGGCAAAAAATGGTGGCTTGGACTAAGGTGGTAATAGTGGAGTTATGTCAAGTGGTCTGATTCTGGAGACAGAGCCTCTGGGATTTGCTGGCAGATCAGCTGTGTTCTGTGAGAGAAAAGGAGCCATCAGGGATTCTTCTAGTGATCTTTCCTGTCTATTATACTGTTAAATTGACATTAGAGAAAGGCCCATAATCAGCAGAATTGTTTTTATAATGAACATGTCTATCTGCTCTGAGAGTCTGACTTTTTTTTTTTTTTAAGATTTTATTTATTTGACAGAGAGAAACACAGCTAGAGAGGGAACACAAGGAGGGGGAGTGAGAGAGAGAGAAGCAGGCCTCCCGCCGAGCAGGGAGCCCAATGTGGGGCTCGATCCCAGGTCTCCAGGATCATGACCTGAGCCGAAGGCAGTTGCTAAACCAACTGAGCCATCCAGGCGCCCCTGAGAGTCTGACTTTCTGGGGCAGGAGATGGTGGTGGATGGAAGACTTATTTTCAGAAATAGATTAGAACTCAAGTTTGTCCCTAACAATGGAATCAGATTTAAAATTTCAAATGATGAAGATGATTGAACCACTTTGAGGCATTAGACAGATTTTTCCTCCCCAGTTTACTTAGAGAAAGTATCGAAAATAACTAATACATTATATTATAACCTGTATGAAACTGGAATTCAGTTATCAGTTGTTGGACCTATATTACTAAGAAGAACTTTCAAAAAGCACAATGCAGAGCTCAGTGCCAAGCCATGTTAAACCACAGGGTTATTTATCTTCTGTGCTTTTGACATTTGGAGCCAAATCATTCTATGTTATGGGGATGTCTATGCACCACAGGAAATTTAGCATCATTCTTGGCCTTTACCCACCAGAAAACAGTAGCTGCTCTCCATGGAGCTGTGATAACAAACGCACCTTGATCATTAAAATCTTTTCTTAACATTATAACAAATTAACATCTTATTAATTATATGACTAAAGTAGTAGCTGACATTTATTTAAAAAACACATTGTACCAGGCAACTTATTATACGTGTCAAAGATATAATCTCATTTATTTACCAGAACCGTACAATGAGGGGGTTACTCTTCTGTCATTTTACAGATGAAGAAATCACAGTTTAACATATTAACTCACTTCCCCGAAGTCTCAACATGAGGGAGTGGAGGAAGTGGGATGATCTTCTTTACATTCCTTCACAGAAGATTCTTCAGATCTAGATTCATTCACAAATTTGTCTCCATGAATTTTAAATATGCAACGGAGAAGTGCCTGGGTGCTCGGTCTGTTGAGCGTGGTGGACTCTTTTTCCTGCTCATGATCTCATGGGTTGTGTGATCAAAACCCCACATCAGGCTCGTACTCCGGGGGGAATCTGCTTGAGATTCCTTCTCCCTCGCCCTCTGCCCCTCCCTCCACTCTCATGCTCTCTCTCTCAAGTAAATAAATAAATAAATATTTTTTAAAAATATGCAGTGGATTTAATGAAAGTTTCAAAGATAGATTACCACTTATTATTGTTTATCAGAAAGAAAATAGTTTGGCTTAATAAGTTTCCATTTTTAACTTTTTAAAACTGTTTCACTCACATATATGCAACCATGTAGTTTGGATAATGTACTGTCTGTCGCCCAATCAAATTGTGACATTGTTAATATTCTTGAAGGTTTATCTTTAAAAATCTCATGATACCAACTTGGTAAAAAAGTAAGTTTGATTTTTTTGTTTGAGGTAACATTTTAAATTTTGACCTGGATTTCATGAAAATGTTCCTTTAGCTGTGTGAAGGGCTGTGAAGAAGTGGGAGAAAGAACAGAGTATGACAAAAATATGACAAAGGAGTTAAGAAAAACATTTCAGGAACAAAAAGAACTAATTAACTCAAGCATATGGTTCATCTCACTCTGGTAAGAGCTAAATGCCTTTTAAGCACTCCAACTGTTCAAAGTACCATGGTATGGCTACCCGTGTGATCATAAAGAAAGAAACTATTAGAAAGCATTGAAATTCATAATGCATACTATATTTTACATAATAAAAATCCTTTCCTTCCTAATGTGACATTCTAATATATTAAAATTTCTGGTTAACTTGAAATTTAAAAAAATTATTACAAATATGATATATGCCAAAGTTGAATGGGTTTCTTTTGGTGTTTCAGAAATATTGGTGGTTAATAAATAGTTACTGTTTTTTTTTTTTTAAGATTGTATTTGTTTATTTGTCAGAGAGAGAGAGCAGGGGCGAACGCAGGTAGAGGGAGAAGCAGGCTCTTCATTGAGCAAAGAGCCCAATGCGGGGCTCCATCCCAGGACTCTGGGATCATGACCTGAGTCAAAGGCAGACACTTAACTGACTGAGCCTCCCAGGCGCTCCTGTACACTATATTTTTTGGATGATTTATTTTTATGCCACATTTTTATATTCTGAAAATAAGTAGCAGGTAAAATAAGAAAAAATTAACCAGGAAATTCATCTTGGATGAGAAGCTAAGAACCTGATGCTATCAAGAGTTAGATTTATTATTTGGGATAAATGATTTTTCCCCTCTGGTTTTCAATTTCTTCTATAAACTGAGAGTATTGAATTAAATGAGGTCTAATCCTGGGAGTGAATTTTAAGTTGAATGGTAACTATAAAAAGCGCACACACATTGTTTTCTCACAAATTGATAATACTTTCGTGTTATATCCTCAAACACACAATGGTTTATATACAAAAAAGAGTGAACATTCCAAGCCCTTTCTTTAAAAATTGGCCACCTGATATGCCAAACTAACAAGGTATGGAAGAATTAAGGGGATACCATACCTTTGAAGAGATGTATGCTTTTCTACATGTCTAAATGCATAGATAAAAAAAGGATAATATTTCTCATGCATGGTACAATGTGCCATCTAATAATAATTACAATTTCATGTGGGTATTCAATGAACTTGATATAGAATTTTTAAAAGCTATATATCAAAACTCTCAACTATAAAAAAATCAAATATCTTTAAAGAGTAATTTATAGCTTAAAAATAAAACTATCAGGTTGAGTGTGAAAATAAAATGTGTTATCCTTAAATTAGGTTTTAATATAAACCTCAGTGTGTAGTTTGTTCCACAGAGTTAATGAATACATACCATTGCTTATTTTACATGTGTTTTATTGATTTAATAAATAAGAATTCTAAATTGTACTTTGAAGAGCTATTTTTTTACTCTCCTTAACAAAAGGGTTTTATTTCAATACTTTTTATTTCCTTTAATGTTAGTGCCCATGGCACTTACTAAATCTTATAAATTAGTATAAAAATGTATCAACCCACATTCTTGTTTTTCATGAGTCTGACTTCCCTGTTGGGTATGCTGAAAAAAAATATCAGTATCACAATTCTTCTAGAACAGTTCAGAATAATTTGTGTTTACCTTAACAGAGAGGAATAAGGATCTAAGTCTATCTTAGAATTAAGGTTTTTTATTGATGCTTATAGTATTTTTGTGGACCATCAATTCACTTTTTTTTATTAACAAACATCAAAAAACTACAAACATACATAAAAGCAAATAAACCAACAAGAAGCTGAGCTTCTCCCTGTCATCCTTCTATTTTGTCTACTCAGCACATTTGGTACATTTTTCCAAGTAATAAAGATGAGCTGCTTTGTTAATTACAAGACCAGGAGGAATGTGTAAATAAGAAGGTTTTTTCCTGATTCATTAACTGCTTTGATCCCATTCGACCGACCTGAGAACTATCCGGATCTTTGGTTTCTCAAAGGCATTGTTGACTATTCAAAGAAAAATGAATGTGCAGATGGGTCTTGCAGAATGGGTTAGCCCATTGGCTGTGCCCTTCATTAGTTGTGTACACTTGAGATATTTTCTTAATTTCATTGTGTCCCAGTAGTTTTTCATCTGCAAAGTGTAAATGTTTTTTAAAATGTACTTTGTAAAACAACTGGGTGCCTACTTTCAAAATTATAAATTGTTTCCAGTGTTATTAAAGTATAATTGATACACACACACACACACACACACACACACACACACATATATACTTAAGGTATACAATGTGATATTTTTTTAAAAGATTTTATTTATTTATTTGACAGAGAGAAACACAGCTAGAGAGGGAACACAAGCAGAGGGAGTGAGAGAGGGAGAAGCAGGCTTCCCACCAAGCGGGGAGCCAGATGCAGAGCTCCATCCCGGGTCTCTGGGACATGACCTGAGCCAAAGGCAGTCGCCCAACCAACTGAGCCATCCAGGTGCCCTTACAATGTGATATTTTGATATAGGTGCACACTATTAAGTGACTATCACAATCAAGCTAATTAAAATATTCATCACCTCACAGAATTACCCTTGTTATTATTGTTTTGGTAGTGACAACATTTAAGATCAACTCTATTAGCAAATTTCAAGTACATGATTCAGGATTAACTGTAGTCACCGTACATCAGCTATGAGAACTTACCCATACAGCATAACTGAAACTTGATACATTTTGACCAACATCTCCCCATTTCCCCTACCCCCTAGTCTACTAAAAAAGTTGAATTCATAAAAGCAGAGAGTCAACCCTACTTCTCCAGTCAGGCAGCAACTGCCCCCTCAGTATCGTGGCGCCTAGTACCCTTGCCCAAAGCACTTCTGCTCTTATCGACGATATTGTAAAGACATGCTTCCTACCCACTAGCCTCTAAAGGCAAACCAACCAACAAAGTAACTTTAAAACTTTAAGAGTAAAGTCCGTGTTTAATTCTTCATAACTCTAAAAGCTCCCGGAACTTAAAAAGTGCTGACACAAAGCATGTATGAAATATTCACTTAAAAAAAATAATTCTTGCTGATAAAATTAGTAATTTTTACAGATTTGTGGTAGACACAGTTTTGTATTTAGGACCCTGTAAAGGATCAAGGAAGAGTCCATTGGCTTGGTCAGTACGCCGTCACGGCTGACTCAGAAACATATGTTAAAAGGGAATGAGCTTCTCAAGTGGGTAAAATAATCTCGAATTAATGTACATAATAAAGCGGGCATGACAGGACTTGTGAATTCTCTAAAATATAATTATAGCACTTAGTGTAATCTCATTTTTGTACTTAGTAGCATCATTGTATAACTTGGCTTCGAAGAATTTAATTTTAGAAAGTCTAAAGTACACTTGTGGGGAAAATTTTGGAAGAATCTACATTGCCAACTAAGCTTTTCTTCTATCCTAAAAATTGATATAGGGAAACATTTATTTTTGTTTCCAGAAAGTAAAAGTAGACAGAATGGCAAATTAGCCACAATTAATGAACTGAACAAAATCAAATTTTGCAATCTTCTTTTTATTTAAAGAAAAGAAAAGCCCTACTGGAAGAAATAGTTCTATAAATGACATGTTTAATGGACAAGACTTTAAAGAAATGTCGTATCTCCATGTAAAGAAGTATCTTTATTTGCAATGATTATTTTCAATTATAATAAAATGTAGAAATGTAATTGTTCTTTCCTTGTAATGATGCCAAGTACACACCACTATTGAATAAATTGTATTTTGCTTAATTAATTGTAATGATCAAGGCATTCTGACATTATTATGCAGTCTTTGTTAGCTAATGTTCAAAGTTTGGTCCACCTACCATTTCAGTAGATTAGAAATAGAAGCCAAGTTTTAACTTACAAATTAATTTCAAGTCAGTGTTTTATTATCTTCATCCTGAATAAATATCTTTCATTAACTAAAAGGCAGAGCCCCTTAAGGAGAATAATAATAATTGCTGATATGTATTTACATAAATACAAGGATCCTCAATGTCATTTTATAAGTGTCAGAGCTGAATTCAATCTCAGGTCTCCTAGCCCTGTGCATTCTATGATACTGTTTATGCCAATAAATTGGTTTCTTATGTCCTCAAACCCCATTTTACATATCCCAACTGTGTGCAAATGCTGGCTTCAAACGTTACCCAGTCTTTGTCCCATTCTTTCACTTCTGCTCTTGGCAATGTGACAATGAGTCTAGTAGACATTTTGGTAAACCAGCTGCTATTAAAGAGCTAATAATCCAAGGTTGAGATCAATAAATCGTGCTTATCTTAGGATTTTTAGTAACAATGTGGTAGGCTTTTTTGTTCATCATCAGCTTTACAATTCTCCAATTGCTTTACATATGTAAAGCAGGTATTCCTTTTCAAAATTGTTTGAATAAATGAATCCCCATTGAAATGTTAGAATTTCCTCATTCTCACTCTTGATCATCATCTTTACTTTGCCATCCTCATCTTGCATTATTCAACTGGCCAAAGTACTTTATGGGCAATGTGTTGTCAAACTAAAATATACTTCTATTTAACAAAAATGGAAAAACAAACTATGAACTACTGAGCGCAGATAAGAATGCACAGATAGCGCTTACTCTCGGCATCATTACCAACATTGGAACAAAATCTGAAATTTCTGATTTCAGGCATACCCTGGTGGTGCTAATTTGACCATGTTTTTTAAAAAAAAATTAACCAGGTAATAATTTTTGAACATTAAATGACAACTAGATTATGTTTACAAAACATATGTTTCCCATTTTTTATCATCTAAAACATAAAGCAAAAACAAAGCCCAAATAAAAAAATCTTTATGCCTTGATTAATAATTTTTGAAATTATGTTTTAGCTATCCAGTAATTCAGTATAAAATAATTTGCACCTTTTGAACATGAGAACAATCCTCTCCCTATGGATTGTATTTATACTTGAGATTCATGTGTTTGTCCCAGGTATTCACAAAGATATTAAATGACAGCAGATACTAGTTCGTTTAGGCTTTTATTCCAACAACCAGTGTTTCCCCAGTTTTAGGACACAGAAGTGGCCAAGAGGATGAGACCATGTGTAAAGGACTGAGTTCCAGACATAAAACACCTATGGCTATAAAGGGAGGAGCAGATGGTGTACATCAGAATTCTCCAAATAATAAGAAATGTACTATTTTATGTGGATCCTGAAAACCTGGTCTTAAAATCCTTAACAAGCCGAATGCACTTCCTCATGGCTCTTCGATCATTAGAATGTAAAACAATTAAGCCTTCTTGGTAAGGGGAAAGCCAGTTCTGAAGCCATGTTGGTACTTCCTGACAGAATCCTGCGTTATAAGTTAGATGTGTAAAGTAAAGTTGATTAAAAATATAATAAAGAGTCCCAAACTAAAAATAGTCATCAGCCTTTCTTTTTTGCCTCCAGGACTCTTTGGCTTTCCCCTCCTGCTTTCCCTTATTGCTTCTGTGGCTGTTCCATATGCTCCATCTGCTAAGGTCCACTTATAAGTGTAGTACTTGTTGGTTTAAGAAAAAGCATGCCAAACGAAAGGCTTCCAATGAATGATTTTCCTGCTAAACCGTAGGGTAATTTGTAGAGCCATCAAAGTCCAAATTTTTTTTAACTTTCATATCTGTGTGTTTACATATGTTGTTGGGCAACAAATCCTGCAAGAAAAATTGTGTGGTTTGTCAAGGAGTCAATGATGCCTCTTACAAAATTGTTAAGAAAACACTTTTTTATTTTTTTTATTTTTTATTTTTTATTTTTTAAATATTTTATTTATTTGACAGAGAGAAACACAGCCAGAGAGGGAACACAAGCAGGGGGAGTGAGAGAGGGAGAAGCAGGCTTCCCACCGAGCAGGAAGCCCGATGTGGGGCTTGATCCCGGGTCTCCGGGATCATGACCTGAGCCAAAGGCAGTCGCTCAACTAACTGAGCCACCCAGGCGCCCCAGAAAACACTTTTTTAAAAAAAGACATTGGAAGACAGGTTAACTGCTTAATAACTAATTTCTTTTTTAAGTCCATTTTAATCATGTGTTTTTTTCTCGAATTTCTCAAAGAGTACAGACTTTAACATAAGAACAATGGAGGATAAGAAACCTGTTTTAAGTAAACGTAGGTTAGAATTCAAAGAAACTCCACCACAAATATAAAATTCTCAGCCTCCTTGTTCATTATAATTTAAATGTTTTTGGAAAATCCATGTATTACTTAAGAGAAGTGAGAGATAATTTACTGAATGTGCAAACAATGAGCAGATTCCTATGTCAGCTCAATATGCAATTTGATAATAGATTCAAATAATAGAGCAGACAAGAACTTCATAACTTTTTATTTTCACAAATAATTAAAAAGAAAGAGAGGCAGCGAGTGATTTCCTCTGTGTGTTCTTTTACAACTTTGTTGGAGTAAATTTATAAATAATTTAGAGTACAATTTTGTGTTTAGACAAAAGCATGCACCTGTGAGTGCCCCACCAAATTAACAGAATTGTCATATCCTTAATCCACAAAAACTTCTCTGTGCCTTTTTTGTAACCCTTTTCTACCCTCCTTATTCATCCCTAGGCAACCAATGACCTGTTTTCTGCTTCTGTATATTTAGTTTGCGTTTTCTATATTTTTTAGAAATGCAATGATACAGTATTATCCCCCTCCTTTTGGGGCTTGGGTGGTCTGGATTCATTCATATAGCCTATTTCTTTTGAGATTCATCCATGGTATTACTATTGGGAGACAACCCTTCATGGGTCTTTCATATTTTTTGCATGTCTGATGAGCAGTCACCAACTGCTTTTGTTCTGGATTGGTTTTGCAGGGCTGTTTGTACAGAGAAGAGACTTGGAAGATAGTGTCTCCCCCCAGAGTGGGTAAGTTTGTGTACTGTCCAGTTTGAGAAAGGTAAAGTTTAAGCAGGCTATTGCCTTGTGTACAATTGAGTCCCTATGCTTGAGGCCCTTGTTCTGTTACATAAAGTATTGCATGCATCCTCTTCATAGTATCCTGTTTAAATTAGGGGTTCAGGGAATCTATGTTACTCTGGCTACTGCATGAGAAAGCTCTTTGTCTATGACCCAGGAGACTCTAGCTTGTTAGCTGGCAAATACAGTAAAAAAAACAAAAACAAAAACAAAAAACAAAACACAAAACAAAACAAAACAAAAAAAACTTTATATAGAGTTCTTGGCAATTAGTTCATTATTTTTTATTGGTGACTATTAGTGCATTTTAGGGATATACCTCAGTTTGTTAGCCCATTCATCAGTTAATGGATATGGGCTGTTTCTAAGTTTTGGCAATTACAAGGAAAAAGGCTGGTGTGAACATTTATGTACAAGTATTTGTATAAACTATACACTCATTTCTCTTTGATAAATACACAGTAGTAGAATGACTGGTACACATAGAGGCACATGGTGAATTTTTTTTTTTTTTTTTTAGATTTTATTTATTTGACAGAGAGAAACACAGCTAGAGAGGGAACACAAGAAGGTGGAGTGAAAGAGGGAGAAGCAGGCTTCCTAACTGTCAGGCACAAGCAGGGAGCCCGATGTGGGGCTCCATCCGGGCTCTTCCGGATCACGACCAGAGCCGAAGAGAGTTGTTTAACCAACTGAGTCACCCAGGAGACCCTGCATATGGTTAATTCTTAAGGAAACAGCCTCACAGTTTTACAAATTGGTTGTATCATTTTACATTCCCACCGATACAGCGTGATAATAATCTTTACTAGTTACAATGACTTGTACAATTTATGTCCCTGCTTTCTTGTCTTTTGATAAATGTAAGTTTCTGAGGTTATGTCTCTCAAGGTGGTATGTTTCATAGGCCGGCTCCTCTGCTGGGTAGGCTGTGGGCGGCTGGGCGGTTTGGTGGTACACTGGCCCATTTCCCAGACCTGGCCAGTATCACTGCTCAGGCTCCCTTGTTACACGGGACTACAGACTGTGTCCAACCGGTGGGCGGAGCTCCTGCCCCGCCTCCCAGTCGCACTGCGGGTCATGCTTTGCGGCTGCCCAGTTCCCTGCCAGGCTTCCGGAATGGGCAGGCTTGGAGGCTGGGAATTTGCTTCCCTGACAACGTCAGGGTTAAAACGGGTTGCTATGGCCCGGCTAGAGACTCAGATTAGGCAGAACTGCCAACCAGGGTCCCGTGCGCCAGAGAACGACCAGAAGAGGCACGGCTGGGATCCCGGCTCAGGTGCCACCGTCTGTAGGAGGTGGGTGTTCGACGGCTGTAAGCCCCGCCCCCTCCATCTCAGTCAGATCCCACCATCCCTCCAGTGGGGATCCCGAGTGGGCTTCTGGGAAATGTCCTGCAATACTGGGGAAACTGGATGGCCACCTTCGGTTCTCTTTCACCTCCTTATGACTCTGTAGGCCCAGGGGAATTCTCCTGGGGGGGGGGCGGGGAGCCATTCCTCTTACCCTTCTAATATGTGGTCTATCTTGGTATCTGAGGTTCAGGGGGGGTTACTTCAGCCTCACCTCTGTTTCAGGGTTTTCTCAGAGGTGTCTTGTCTGTGAGTGAATGTTGGTTATCTTGTGAGTGGGACTGAAGTCAGGAGGATTTTACCTTGGCAGAAAATGGTGGGCGGCTGGCCCAGCTGGGGCAGTGGCGACAAGCTTCCCTCCACCCCCCCCCCCCAAACAGCCCAGAAAGCTAGGTTGGTGATGGCAGAACCTGGAAAGGCTGACAAGAAACAAACTACTGATACACACAACAACTTAGGTGAATTTCAAAAACTTTGCTAAGTGAGGGTCGTCGCTGTATTCTGTATGGTTCCATTTATATGAAATTCTAGGAAAGGCAGTGTTGTGACAGAGAGCAAATGCTATTACCTGGGTCTGGCAACTGGGGAGGGGAATTCATTTTAAAGAGACCCAAGGAAAATTTCCTGAGGTAATGTAAATGTTTTATAACGTATTTTGATCATATTTACAAAACTGCACACAATTCCCTAAACTCAGTAATCTGTGTGCTTAAAATGAATGAGTTTTATTATATGTAATACACACTTTAGTAAATCTGGGGAGAGAGAGACACACACACACACACACACACACACACACACACACACACACAGAGGGAGAGAGGGAGAAAAGATTGGGAAGATTCAGACTTGAACAGGATTGGACCATGAGGTATATCCAACTCTTCATAAGTAAGTCTTTGTAAGGTACTGAAGGATCTGTCTGACAGGCACAAATGAATTTACAATAAGCTACTCCTAATGCTAGCCAGAGCAGAAAAAAAAGATGCACTTCTCTTACCTATTCAGTTTGCCCAGAGGAAAACAGTGAAAAGAACGATGAAAAGGCCTCAGCTGAGCAAATTCAATGTGAATTCCTCTGATTGGCAGGATCTATTTGGCATCCAGAAAATTGAGCTGCATGAGAATCTAGTAAACATAGTCTTTAGTTTGATAGCTATTGAGGTATGAGAAGAAACAAAAATAGAGGAATGGCTTTTGAATGAGCCAATAAATAGTACCTACCAAATGTTGCTTGGCTTTTCTTGGTGATTTGTATATCTTGATAATAAAATATCAATGGTAATATCTTGTAACATTTGCATACTTTTTTATCTTTTGATAAATGGAAGCTGTTAAGGTAGTTATACCTTTCAGTGTCCTTTTTATCATTTGTGTTTATTATATATAATATAAGCAATCTTTTACTATATCATGTTCATAATTGTTATTTCCTATTGTCCTCTAAACTTCTGTTTTGTTTTATTTATGTATTTTAATGAGGTATAATTGACATATATTAGTTTCAGCTATACAATGTAATGATTTGAGATTGATATACATGGCAAAATTATCACTACAATAAGTCCACTTAACATCCAGTAGTTTGCCTTTTCATTTTGATGAAATGACCTATTTATTTGCATGTGACTTGAGGTAAGGGCTCAATTTCATGGAAAAGCAATGATCCCATCACTGTTTATTGAAACTCCATCTTTTCTCCACTATCCTCTAAGCCATATCTGTCATATGAACTTGGTTTTGTTTCTTGGTATTTAATCCTATCCTCCTAATTCCTTCTTTTTTTAAATGCAATCTCTTCTTTAATAATAATTTTATAGTCAGCAAATATTCATTTATATTTGCTGAATTTATATTCAGCAAAATTCAGTAAATTCTTTCAGTAGCTTAATAATTAATTTGTAGTTTCTGTTGTGTTTTCTAAATGGAAAATCATATTATCTGAGTATAACTAGTATTTGATGTCTTTTCTTTTTTCTTTCTTTACGTATGCTTTGTTTGATACTCAGATATCTGAATAATTTTTATGTTTTTACTAAGCTGTTTGGTTTTTGTGTCCCCATTGGCTCTAAAAATCAGTTCCTTGATTCTCTTCTGGTTCATGAGTGACAATGGAGGTTCTTATTTCCTGGAATTTTTTTCTCTGAAAACTCTTTGAAACCTAGCTTGAAGACAGGCTTCTCCAAATAAGATCTGAAATTGCTTTTTCTTAGGTTCCTAGGACACTATAAGCTAGAATTACATTAAAATTGAAATCTTGGCTTGAGTTTTTGTTGGTCTTACTTTTTTTTTAGTCCACTCAAATAAGTGTATTCCGTTGGAGAACTGGCCTGTGGTTAGGAATTAACAGTTTCATTTTGCATTAAATCTGCATTTAGCACTTCGATTCCTAAAGAAGCAGGTTTATTTCTAGTTCCTTTTTAGATGAGACTATGGCCTTTTTGTGTCCTAGCTGTAGAAGTGGGATTGTTTGCTATTAGATTCTCCATTGTGGAAAGGGTGGCTCCTAGGTTTCCTCTGTTTCCCATGTATCCTGGCAATAAAAAGTAAAATTCAAGATCAGTCTTATCAGATGCCCTTAGGATGAGTTAGCTCTTTAATATCTTAACAGCTCAACATTGACTTTTAAAAAGCTTTTAAAATATTTTATCAAACACTCTTATTTTTTTAATCAGGAAGTCATTTAATGTACCTATTCTCTCAAGCTGCAGAAAATGAATCTGCTTAATCTTTACATGACTAAATTCTGTATTTCAGAAGTTAACAAAATTATTTATTGTGTTTCAAATCTTACTTATAAGATTAAGATGATTTCTAAGAGTTGGGAATTCATATACAAATTAACATAATTAAATATACTTGCTTCTGGGACATCTTGGTGGCCAGTCAGTTATGCATTTGACTTTGGCTCAGTTCATGATCTTGGGGTCCTGGGATCCAACCTGGCGTCAGGCTCTCTGCTCAGCGAGGAGGAGTCCTTGGCTTCTCCCTCTCCCCCTGCCCTTCCCTGCCCCACCTTTCACATATGTGTGTGTTCTCACTCTCAAATATATAATCTTAAAATAAATAAATAAGTATATTTATTTAGATAGTTAGTTAGGAAGATAATCATACCTGACTCAAGAATAAATATATTTTCACTTTATATAAAATTGCCATTTTTAATTAATGATGATACAATGTAAAAGATAAAATAAGTGCAGAGGTTGTTTAAAAAGGCAGATAAAAGCTTTAGTAGTTTTAGCGTTAGGAAACATTTTTAATCATGACCTAACGTGTAATGAGTATGAACCTAGTTGTGCTCTACTTTTCCTTCTCTAGAAAAACTGTCCATGTACTAAAGTGGTATGAAAGGGGGGGGGGATTATAAAATATCTCCTAGAACATCTTTATCACTTCCATCCACATTTGTATTTCCCATCAGTCCTTTATATTTCCTAATGACTATAATAATGAATATTTAATCTCAGTATGTACTCTGAACTGTAATCTGATAAAACTTAATGGGATATCAGGTTTTAAATGTAATCTTTGGGTCTTGATGATGTGTATTTTCTCCCCTGAATTTCTGCCTGGCACTTTTGTCCAATTTACCACTGTTGAGACTGAGAACCTATCTGTGGATTGTCTATTATGTATATAATACTTTAACCCTAAAAACAAGGGAATTTGCTGAGGATCTCTAGATGATATTTCTATTTCTACTTGAAATGTGGGATTTCATGGAAACACAGCACAATTTCCTTTTGACAGGAAATGCAGAAAGATTTCACTTTATCAGACTTCTACATTGTGATCTATAATGGTCCAGATATTTATGCCGTGGGGAGAAGTTATCTTTAGTATTGATTTCATTTTAAAACTTATACCAAAGGTCCATTTCAACTAGTATTTTTTTATAGATTTACCATTCCATTTTATGAGCTCTCATATAAAATTTGGGGAAAGATGTTGGTGAAAAATACTGCTGAAGTTTAAATATGATCTTTGAATTTGAATTCCTTGCAAGAGAACAAAGATCAAAAAGTAGACTGAAGAACAAAATTCAGATTAGAGTTGAGTGGCAAATTGTTCACCTTACATATTTTTTCAAGGGAAAGGAAATACAAATTGAGAAAATTGAAACAGCACACGGGTAAGCTGTTTGATAGAATTCCATATCTCAGAGAGGGTGACAGCAGCAATTTCACTTTTTGAATAAACAGTTTTGTGAAATTGTAAAGCATTTAAAGAGATTATTTAAAACAATGCAACATACGCAGTGCCCAATGTATCAAACACATTCTTGGTGGAGCTAGGTAAAATCTGTGTGAATGTATACTCCAGATTAAAATACCAAAATAAAAAATGATAATAATTCTGTCAAAAACTTCTTTGCATGAATGTATATTAAATTGTATGAAAGCTAACAGCATCATACTTCACAGGGAATTTTGTTGTTTTTGTTAACTGGATTTGATTGAAATTCATGGGGGCACAGATTACTAAAAACTAAATTGAATGCATGTGCTTTTCCAGAAGCAAACTCATCTGTGAAGCTGATTGGAAATATAGTAGTGAGTATGGTAGAAATTATGACACTGCTGGGGATGAAACCTATTATCTTATAACATTTGCAAATATAGTAAACAATAAATTCATTATTATTACCAGATTCAAACCAAAGCAAATCTCTACTGTTGTATAGTAAAACCATGCAGAAGAAATCAACCATGCTAGCTCTGGTAAAACTTTTTTTTTTTTAAAGATTTTATTTATTTATTTGACAGTGAGAAAGAGATCACAAGTAGGCAGAGAAGCAGGCAGAGAGAGACTAGGAAGCAGGCTTCTTGCTGAGCAGAGAGCCCAATGCGGACCTTGATCCCAGGACCCTGAGATCATGACCTGAGCTGAAAGCAGAGGCTTTAACCCACTGAGCCATCCAGGCACCCTTTGGTCATATTTTTCTAATGAAATACTTTGAATTACATACATGTCAAAATGTAAACTGCACTTAGAAGGTTATTGACCAAAACTCCTCTGAGGACAATAGTGAAGTATTACCACTGTTTCCATTTCAAGAGAGAAAATAAATTGAAGGTCACGAATGAAATTATTTCCAGTTTTACATTGAAATACCACCTTATACTAGTTAGAATGGCCAAAGTTAACAGGACAGGTAACAGCAAGTGGTAGAGAGGCTGTGGAGAAAGGGGAACCCTCTTACACTATTGGTGGGAATGCAAGTTGGTGCAGCTGCTTTGGAAAACAGTGTGGAGAGTCCTTAAAAAATTAAAAATAGAGCTACCCTATGACCCTGCAATTGCACTATTGGGTATTTACCCCAAAGATACAAAAGTAGTAAAAAGAAGGGCCGTATATACCCTAATGTTCATAGCAGCAATGGCCACTATTGCCAAATTGTGGAAAAGCCAAGCTGCCCTTCAATGGATGAATTGGTAAAGGAGATATGGTCCATATATATAATGGAATATTACACCTCCATTCGAAAGGACGACTGCCCAACTTTTGTAGCAACATGGATGGGATTGGAGGATATTATGCTGAATGAAATAAGCCAAGTAGAGAAAGTCAAGTATCATATGGCTTCACTTACTTGTGGAGCATGAGGAGTAACATGGAGGACCGTGGGAGAAGGAAAGGAAATGTGAGCTGGCGTAAAATAGAGGGAGATGAAGCACGAGAGACTTTGGACTCTGAGAAATGAACTGAGGGTTTTGGAAAGGGGGGATGGGTGGGCTTGGTGGTGGGTATTGAGGGCACAAATTGCATGAAGCACTGGGTGTGGGGCATAAACAATGAATCTTGGAACACTGAAAAAATAAAACAAATTATTATTAAAAAGGAATTCTTTCTGGTTTTTAGTAAAATGATATAGAACTTAATATATCACAAAAACAGAGTAACAGTTTCATTTTTATGATGAAGTGGGAAGGGTTCCCTGTATTCCACAATCTAATAAACTAAAATATATATAAAAAGTAAGCAATCATGTAGCTCTTTCTGGATACCTTCAATAAGTGTCTACTCGTCGGCTCTGTTTATGGGTCTATTTTCTTCTTACAGTCTTTAGGTAGGAGGGTTTGGGCAATCAAAAAAAAGGTCTTAGACATCCCTTGTTGCCAATTGCTGTGTACCAAAATGCTCCCAAATTTAGGGTCTTTTTAAAAAATATTTTATTTATTTATTTGAGAACGAGAGAGAACACATGCTAGAGTGAATATGGGGGAGCTTCAGGGAGAGGAACAAGTGGACTCTGTACTGAGCACCAAGCCCTATGCCTGTCTCTAGTTTATGACCCTGAGATCATGACTGCAGCAGAAACCAAGAGTCCGTTACCCAACCACCTGAGCCACCCAGGCACCCCACAAAATTTAGTGTCTTTTTTTTTTAAGATTTTATTTATTTATTTGACACAGAGAGAGATCACAAATAGGCAGAGAGGCAGGCAGAGAAAGAAGGGGAAGCAGGCTCCCTGCTGAGCAGAGAGCCTGATGTGGGACTCAATCCCAGGACCCTGAGATCATGACCTGACCTGAAGGCAGAGACTTAACACTTTGAGCCACCGAGGTGCCCAAAAATTTAGTGTCTTAAAACAAAAATAATTTTATGTATGTGTTCACAAACGTGGGCAGTGCTCAATGGGGACAGCTCATCTCCAGTTCACAGGGCATCAAATAGGCTGCTTGACTGATGCCAGACTCAGCTCCTGGGTGCCCTACTGACGGTGAGGGCAAAGTTGATACTGTCTGTTGGCTGGAAGCTCAGCTAAAGCTGTTAATTGGGGGCTGTATTCTTCTCCATGAGATCTCTCCATGTGACTAGGCAGGGCTTTTCACAGCACCGTGGTCTCACAGTAGTAGATTATTGTGTACGTGGTGCTCTGCCCCCCAAAATGCAAAAGTGATGTTGCCAATCTTAAGAACTAGCAAAGTGCCCTGTCACTTCTGCCACTGCTTAGGTTACAGGTTCAAATTCAAGAGGAGTAGACTATGAAACATGTTAACACGGGGAAACTTCATAACAGATTCTCATACACCTCAGTACTATATATGCAGATGGCACTAACTGAATCGTTTATATATGAATGAACTATAGATCATCCAAATCATCTGATTTCAGTGTTTTAGTACCCTGATTAGGTTTTTCCTGGTGGTTAGCTAAAACTTCTCCTTATTTCATTATGCATATTTTCCAAGTTGAAATTGCTATCACTTATTGCTAATAAATGGTCAAAGCTATCTTCACAAAACATGTTTTTAGTTAAAGACAAGTCATTTCCTTTCGGTCTGAAAAAGAAACTCATTTTGTTGCCATACAGAAAATAGGAAAGAAAGTTAAATACTTGGCAAAGAGAGTAAATGACTTGTCCTCAGAAAGGAGAAGAGTTTCTTTGAATCGAACAGAAAACGGTCTAAGTGCTCTCAGAGGCTGGTGTAAGGAAGAGCCATTGCACAAGGACAGTTTCATCCCCGGTGTCAGGAATGGGCCTGGAGTTCTAAGTTAGGATTCCTAAATTTAAGTCCTAATTCTGCCAAATCAAGCAGAGTATGTTACACCAGCCCTGATCTCGAGGGGTCTGTTTTCTCAACTGTAAAGTTAGGGAATTGTACTGAAAATTTCTGGAAAAAAAAATCCTTCAGCTATACCACTCTAAGGTTCTATTCATAAAACACAAAACATTTGTAATTAAAGAGAGTGTTTATCCTTTGTATTTGTATAGCCTTTTATGTTCACAGTCTGAACATAAACCACATCCCAGATTTACAAACATGTGCATTTTTGAAAAATATTTTACCTTATATTTGTAATAGTTCTGGTTAAGTTTTGTGCTGCTCTGAGTTTGAGATTTCTTTCTCCAGGAAAAAAAAATTGCATTTTGTTAATATACTTCCTTGTAGATTGACTCTCAGTGACTGTTTTTGTTAAAATCATTTCTATATACAAAAGTTTCAAATAAGTGAATGGAGTTTTTAAGTTAGTAAACACATTTATAAAACTGTAAACACATATCATGTTTTGGCAGTATCAGAATATCCTCTGATTCCTTCATTTCTGTGTTTATCTCACCATAGACCTGGTCAAAGATTCCCAAGGTCTAAGTGTTACCAATAATGGATATTAGTTAAAACAGAAATCAAGATAGTAGGTGAGTAAAATTCTTCACAAATAATCCAGTGGTGTGCTGGAGAAGATTGCATCTGCCTGTGAAATCTGACTCCATCTATTTCCTCCAAATCTTCACTCAATGAAAATCCTGTTGATAGATGACATTAAGCCTTATGGGAATATTTACACCATGGAAATTAGCAAATATTGTATACCAGGGCTCTTTTTTTTCTTTCTGTCAGTTGTGAAACATGTATGTTCCCAATACCGAGCAAAAATCAGGGAGTCAGATTAAAGGGGTAAGACAAAGATGGACAGTCAGAGTCAGCATTAAACTTAGACCTGAATGACATGCTAGCCATATAATCTAGCAATAAGTATTTCTGATAGAGTATTAAGATGTGGGAAAACCATAAACCAGAAACAATCCCAGTGGATTTGAAGAGCAGTGAAGAGGAATAGAATATATTTATCAAGAGGTAGTTCTATTAGAAGAGATTGGAGGGGTGCCTGGGTGGCTCAGTTGGTTAAGCATCTACCTTCAGTTCAGGTCATGATCCCAGGGTTCTGGGATCAAGCACCAAATGGAATTGAGTCTTGTGCCCTCTCTCTCTCTGTCAAATAAATAAAAGAGAGAGAGAGTTTGGAAATGCAGGCAAAAGTCAAATTGCATACGATTTATAAGTCATGATAAGGATTTTGAACTTTTAAGACTAAATCCAAAAGGAGGTCTCTGAAGAGTTTAAGCTGAGTTATAACATAATTATATTTTATAGAGAATAAACTAGATTGTTTGTGCCAAATGAATTGGGGTTGAGGGTATGCAAGAAATACAACCAGTTATGAAAGTATTATAATGAGATAAGTGGGAAATAAAGAGTAGCGTGGACCATATGGATGGTATAGATGTAGAGAAATCTTAAAGATTTGGTTATTGTTTGGAGGTTGTTTCTATAGGATTTGATGAAGAATTTGATGTGTGAAATAAAGGTGGACTCTCGGGCATTTAACCTAAGTTTTTCATCAAGTCATGATGTCACTTACTATTAACAGGAAAGACTATAAGGGGAGAAAAAGACATATGTGGAAGGTACTAGCTTAAATGTTATGTATTTGAGTTATACACACACACACACACACACACACACACACAGATGTTGAGTAGGTAGTTGAATATATTAGTACTGTGGTTCAAGGAAGAGTTCAGGGATATTGATAGAATTTTGAAAATTATCACTGCATACTCTATATTTAAAGCCAAAAAGGAAAAGAAAAGAACCCAGTGGCATTACCTAGTGTTAAGGAAAGAGAAAGAAAAGTATTCAAAAGAGAGTCCTAGAACATGCCAACATTTAGAAATGCAAGAGTAATGGAGAAGCCCACAAAGCCAAGTGAAATGAAGGAGCCAGAGAGCTCAAAGTAAAACAGGGAGGATTGTCACTGAAAATAGGAGAATAACGTTTAAACAAGAAAACTTGTTTAAATAAAAAGGGCGTCTGGGTGGCTCAGTTGTTAAGCATCTGCCTTCGGCTCAGGTTATGATCCTGGAGTCCCGGAATTGAGTCCCGCATTGGGCTCCCTGCTCCACGGGAAGCCTGATTCTCCCTCTCTCACTCCCCCTGCTTGTGTGTTTCTCTCTGTCAAATAAATGAATAAAATCTTTAGGAAAAAAAAAGAAAAAGAAAAAAGAAAACTTTGTCCAATAGCAATCCTGCTGAGAGTTGATGAATGTAAGACCTGAGCTGGACTGGTGGATCCAGAGACAAAAGGGGTGACTAAATAGTAAAAGGAGTTAAGGAAGTGGAGACAGGTTGAGTGGTTAACTCATTCTATATATTATTCCCTGAAGGGGAGCAGAAAAATGGGCCATGGGGGCTCAGTGGAGGAATTGTCTTTAAGATTAGAACTGATCTTAAAATTATGTTTGTTAACTCCACAAAAGTTCCTGTTATTTATAATAGGACACATTTTGTGTATGTGATACTTTGGATTATATATCGATGTTAACTATTTTTCTCAATTTTTGTCAAAAATTTACAGATGTATTATCTACCTGGAATTTATTGTATGGTATAAGGTAGGAATATTGTTCCACATATACTTAGTTTCCCAAAAATTTTTGTTTAAACGCCCACATTTATAGTATTCATTTCTGGATATTTGGTTTCATTTATTTTTTAGTTCTTCTATAAGCACTAAAGTCTTCAAATTGATATTCTTTTAGGAGATGCATTTTCTTTTTTCTTTTTTCTTTTTTCCTGTCAGGTCAAGATATCACAGCTCTGTCTTTTGAAGTGCTCTTTTTTTTACTTCACATAAGTTATAAATTATCCAGTCTAATTATATTTAAAATTATAGTTATATTAATAGGAATTACATAAAATTTATAGATGATTTTGTCTTTACTCCAGAAACATGGCAGAGGTCTGCATTTATTCAGATATTATTTCATTCCTCAGTAAAATGTATTTTTTTAGCATAACCCCATCGCTCATTGCACATTTTCTTGTTTCTAGAAAAACAAGGTATTCCAGTTCATTCCCAGCTAAAGATCTATAATCAAGCATTTCACTAATGATTCTAATTCATTTCCGTGGGGGAATAGTATTTAGAAATGAATATCTGGGCACTAGGTGCCCTCTCAGTGAAATTATTGTGGCTTTCCTGGTTGAAAGGAAGAAAGCTGCGAGTAGAGGCATAGATTACCCAGGCTACATGTTTGTGGTGAAGGCTACTTTTCTCTAAACCTGAATCTGTGCATACCTCTTTCTTCCAGGTTTTTATTTAAATTCTAGTGTGTTAAATTCTAGTGTAACATTGGTTTCAGGGGTAGAATGTAGTGACTCATCACCTACACATAATACTCAGTGCTCTTCACAACAAGTGCCCTCCTTAATACCCATCACCCACCCACCTCCCTCTATCAACCTTCCATTCTGTATTGTTAAGAGTTTCTTTTGGGTTGCTTCCCTCTGTCTTTTCTTTCCGTCTTCCCACATGTTCATCTGTTTTGTTTCTTAAATTCCACATGTAAGTAAAATCATATGATATTTATCTTTCACTGACTGACTTATTTCACTTAGCATACCGCATTCTGGCTCCATCTATGTCATTGCAAATGGCAAAATTTCATTCTTTTTGATGGTTGAGTAATATTCAATTTTATATATGCACACGTACCACTTCCTCTTTATCCATTAATCAGTGGATGGACACTTGGACTCTTGCCATAGTTTGGCTATTGTTGAATGCTTCTATAAACATTGGGGTGCATATATCCCTACAAATTTGTATTTTTGTATCCTTTGGGCAAATACTTAGTAGTGTAACTGTTGGTGTGGAGGGTAGCTCTATTTTTAACTTTTTTGAAGAACCTGCATACTGTTTTCCAGAATGACTGCCCAAGTTTGCATTCCCATGAGCAGTGTAAGAGGGTTTTTCATTCTCCACATCCTCACCAACATGTTGTTTCCTGTGTTGTTAATTTTAGCCATCCTGACAGGTGTGAGGTATTACCTTGTCATGGTTTTGTTTGTATTTCCCTGTTGATGAGATATTTGGGGCATCTTTTCACGTGTCTGTTAGCCATCCGGATGTCTTTTTTGGAAAAATGTCTATTCATGTCTTCTGTCCATTTCTTAACTGGATTATTTATTTTTTGGGTGTTGAGTTTGGTAAGTTCTTTATAGATTTTAGATACTAACCCTTTATTAGGTAAGACATTTATGAACATTTTCTTCCATTCTGTAGGCTGTTTTTTAGTTTTGTTGATTGTTTCCTAGTTTGTTGATTGTGCAGAAGTTTTTTATCTTGATGAAGTCCCAATAGTTCATTTTTGCTTTTGCTTCCCTTGCCTCTGGCAACATGTCTAGTAAGAAGTTGCTATGGCCACAGTCAAAGAGGTTGCTGCCTGTGTTCTCCTCTAGGATTTTGAAGGTTTCTTGTTTCACATTTAAGTCTCTTATCCTTTTGGATTATTTTTCATTTGGTATAAGAAATTGGTCTAGTTTCATTCTTTGCATGTTGATGTCCAGTTTTACAAACACGATTTGTTGAGGAAACTTATTTCCGTTGGATGTTCTTTCCCACTTTGTTTAAGATTAGTTGACCATATAGTTATGGGTCCATTTCTGGGTCTTCTGTTCTGTTCCATTGCAAGTCTGTACATATTAATTTAATCCTCTTCAAATTGAATGTTGGCTATCATTTCAAAGATTTTACAAAAAGTTGCTCAATTTTACCCTTTTTTTCTCCAATCTGGTTATGTATTTTAGCCAAAAGCTTTCCAAAATCTCTAGACGGCTTCATTTTTGTCTTAGTACTGGAACAGTTACATATTAAGCATACCTTAATATACCAGTGCTGGTTAATATTTCCAGAGTGCTAATAATTTGAAAGTGGCGCCTTTCAAATATTTTAGGCAAAGAGAGCACTTTCTTTTAGACTCAAAAGCCTTTTTATACCTTTATCAAATAAGGGTACCCACTTGTCCTCTATTTTTGATGTACTTATACATCACATATTTTGGAATTCTTTTTGATGTCCTTAAATTCTTGTTTTGTCTAATTTGTAATATGTAACTGACTTGCCACACTCTTAAGATTTCCTGTACAATCATTCTTCATATATCTCTATATTATACATGATTGCCTCTACTTTGATGTAATATTTTCCCCTGAATATTTTAATATTAACAAATCTTTAAAAGTGTCACTAGTAGTTCAAGGATGTAAGAACACCCTCTCTTTGAACTTAAAATTTCAAAAAGCTTGCAGAAGCACTTACTGGAGCCACATGTTAGGATTGCAACGGGTTAGAATCCCCAGCCTCATACCAAAGATGGTAAGAAAGGTTTTCATTATAATCAGTTTTTATGAATAAATCAATAAAACTTTAAAAAGGAACAAAGAACGAAGAGAAGGAAAGAAGATCAGAGCAAGCTTAAATGTTCCCCACACTTTAGTTATACCATACACTTGGAACTGAGCACCTCTTTGTGTCCTCACCTCCCAAAGATACAAACAAGGGCAAAAATACAGATGTAAGAAAAGAAAATACAAAGAACAATGTATAATTTCATTTGTGAGGTAATACCAATTTGACTTCTGTAATGAATAAATACCAGCATTAGTATGTTTTTAAAACTTTTTAAATTAAAAAATGCTAACTAAGTCTTTAATTTTTACTTATTTATTTATTTTTTTAGGTCCTCAAGTATGTGTGCTAGGTAAAATGTAGTACTTCTTGAGGCAATGTTTGGCTACTAAGTTTCTAATTTTAATAATGTTACCTATGTTAGTATAGCTCAGTGCTTTAAGTATTTTTAGGCATAGAATATCAAGGCAAAATAATATGCATCAGAAGTATATAACCTGTGTGAGAGAAATCTTAAAATATATTTGAGTAATTCATTCCTGAGTCCATTTTCTTAGGTACTTCCGTAGATCAGAACAGAATGAAGTGAAAAGTGATTTTTTTTAAGAAAAAATATAGGCAGAAATATTGAGATAAAATTCAACTTCTGACATGGAAAATGGAATAATGCAGCAGCACAAAAGTATATAATTTAGGCTGGTTTCTTAGAGATTGGACTATTACAGTCTTCATGGTCAGTTTTAAATATGAAAAAAAGATGAATAATGTAACAACAGGAACTTGATATAAAATGGTAGATACTAAAAATAGAGACTCAGACAGAACAAATAATAAAAATTATAATCCATGAAAACTTGCATTTAAAAAATATTTGAAACAAAGTATTGAGACCATGAACCTTGAAACAGATCCAAAGTAGCCAAGATAGTCACGTGCTATAAAAAAAAAATCTATTATATTTTAAGAAAAAGAAAAATTGAAGATACAAGCAAAAAGTCACATATAATGGCAAGAAAATCTGACTTTCAGCTCTACATTATGCCAAAAGAAAAAAGAACAATATATTTTAGAAATTCACAGAAAGAAAGAAGTCTTAGCTAAAACTTACATGTACCAGCCAAACTTAGACTTAAGAACAAAGATTGCAGACTGCGAGTTGGGAAGAGCATGACTCAGAGAAAGTAGTTCTTTGAGCCCTCCTGAGAAGCTTACTAGAGAACATGATTTAAACAACCAACATGACTAGTATAAGGACTGGTATTAAGCAAGCAAAATTATATTTATCTAACAATGTAAGGTTAAATGACATAAGGGAGACAGTGTAGAATATAAGAGCTACATGCCCGGACAACATAGAAACACTGTAGTAAAATAAGCTTGCTGATTGCCTGTAGATATTAACAGAGGATATAGGAAGGAGAAAGTAATGACAGAGTCATTAATAGTCATTAGAGTGCCTTAATATAACACGTTTTGTGATTTCATTTTGGACACATATAACTAGTTTACATATTTACAAAAATAAACTTAGTTTTAAAAATTTTCCAAAAATCAGACACCTGGTTGGCTGAGTCCGTTAAGTGTGTCCCTTTAGCTCAGGTCATAATCCCAAGGTCCTGGGATGGAGCCCCATGTCAGACTCCCTGCTCAGTAGGGAGCCTGCTTCTCTCTCCCCCTCTGCCCTCTTCCCCACTCATTCTCTCTCTGTCTTTCTCTGAAATGAATAAATTCCAAAAATCAAAAGCAGATTTAAAACAGGTGTACCTAAAAATGTACTGAACAACCATAGAGAGGGTTAATATTATGAGTGGGCTTAAAAACGCAATAATTTGCCTATGCATTCTTGGTGGGATTATACTCCAAAAATGAAGAGAGAATGGCTACAAAATGTTCAATTTCTATGACTGTATTGTTGGGGATGATGTTGATATTTCTATTCTGAAACTTGTTTGTGTGTAGTGTCAGATAAATCAAATGAGTTATTACAGTGGTATGGATGAAAATCCAAATTTTCAACATGGATGAAAAAACCATCAATGAATGCATATATAAATCATGTAGTTCTGCATTTGGTTTGGAAATATCAGTATGAAAAATGTTATCACTACACTCATCGAAACAGTCCAGAAATAATGATCATAACAATAAATATCAATTAACTCTCCTAATCCCCAGATTTTGTTATCTAACTAATACTTTTCACTAAAAGAAACTAGGCTTCTTAGAAAAATAGTTAATTCCAGGTTTAGGGTAGGAAATATCTAGATGAGACTGAACCTCTTTTTCAAAAAAAGCAAGGAAGCAAGCCATCAAAGGCTTCCAGAATTATGTCTAAAGAGCCAGAAGCCAACCTGAATAGAATTCCACTAGCCTAAAAATCAGAAACTTTGAGCACCTGTAATCATAATAAATTCTAAAGTATTGAAAAACATCAAATATGATAAATTGACAAATTAATAATGATGCTAAATCAAAGTAAGAAATTCACTGATCACTTTTAGAAGAATTTGAAGACTAGGTCAGTATTATAGAAACAAGTAAATAAAAGAATCTGACAGTCTTCTGCCTTTCCTATCCAAACTGTATTCCCTTGTTTGTATTTAATTTAAATTTAAATTTTATTTTTATTTTTTAAATTTTTATGACTGAAGTATAGTTGATATACAATGTTATATTAGTTTCAGGTGAACAACAATGATTTGACAATTCTATACATTACTCAGTGCTCACCGTAGTAAGTGTAGTCACCATCTGTCACTAGACAATGTTAATGCAATACTACTGACTGTGTTCCCTAGGTTGTACTTTTCATATCTGTGACTTATTTATTTTGTAACTGGAAGTTTGTACTAGAATATCACAATTCTGCAACACCTAATTTATTAATGGACATAGGCCATGATATTCAATTCATGTTAACATAACTAAAGCAGGAAAAGCAGACTATGTGCCTCCTTTGGAATGCCACAGCGCCACTTGATCCAAACATAAATCAGATCAAGCTTCTAGCTTTGGCTGAAAATTCATTAAAGATACAAGCTGAAAGGAAAATGCTGAATGATATGACGGGGGATACAATCAGCAAACTCCAGACTCTGGGAAACTCTACATGACAAATTGCCTGGTTTCTTCAACAACAATAAAAAGCCATAAATAAATGTGAAAGATTAAAAAAGACTTCAGAAATATATCACCCCATGACAGTTATGGAATTATTATTATTTGGATGCCAATTCAAACAACCAAACTATGAAACAAACACATCAGAGAATTGGGGAACTGTGTGATTGACTGAATAGTTGATGATATTATGGAGTTATTGGTATTATGATTGCTTTTTATAGAGTCATTAATATTTATGGATCCATTCTGAAATACTTATGGATGAACTTAAATAATGTCTGGAGTGACTTCAACATAACATAAGATAGAAATGAAATAAGATTAGCCGATTATACTGAAATTACTGAATTATCAAAGATTGGTGATGAGGGTCTTCATCATACTGTTCTCCATACTTTGGTATATCTCCATAATAATAACTTTGGAGTTTAATAATGGCCTGTATGTTGAGATGGTGATGGGAATAGAGAGAAATGGAAACCATTAGGGGAAGTTGAAAGTGTTGACAGACAGGACTCAGCAGTCATTTGGAGCTAGATGGAGAGGTGAACAAAGAGCAAGAGGAAACAGCTCTCAGATGATCCAGATATGCACCCCAGCATCTTGGGCTCTAGACAAGCATAACGTGCAATGGATTTATTCAGATTATAGATTTTGCTTGAAAGTTGAAATGAGAGGAGAGTGGGATAAGTGAATTAAGGAGGTCTGTAAAGACCTCTTTAAAGTGATAGATGATGACTGGAACAGAGGAAAGGTGATTCCATGAGAGCCTGAGACACAGGGCAAAAGGAAAGCATGCTCTGGGATTTTGTTTTGCCACTAGCAGCCTGTTTCATACTGAGCCAATCATTTAATATGTGTTTTATTTGGTTCCCATATCTGAAAATTGATAGTGGATTTAATATATATAGTCATTTGCAGCCCCCAAATATGTTTTTCTTCACAAATCTATCTTCTTTTTTGCTGGTTAATATTCCCCACATAAAGAAAAGAATGCTTACATTTATATATTGATTAAAGATACACCAGCTCACTACATTCTTTTAAATATCTATTTCCCAACATAGCCTCAATTGTGAGGAAAGCATGTCATAAATGAAGTGTAGTTTGTTTTTAAGATTTATTTATTTATTTGAGAGAAAGAGAGAGTACCAGCTGAGTAAGAGGCAGAGCGAGAGGGAGAGAGAGAGTCCCAAGCAGGAAACTCTCTGCTGAACATGGAGCCTGATGTGGAGCTTGATCTCATGACCCAGAGATCATGCCCTGAGCCAAAATCAGGAGTTGCACACATAACTGACTAAGCCACCGAGGTGCCTCAAGTTTACTTTTTGAGTATGTGTTTTCTACTTTTGTTTTTAAGGGACTTTGTGTCAAGTTTAAATTTTCTAGTTAATAATCTCTGCAGCTCCAGTATTAACCATGGTATAAACATTACCAGAGTAACCATAATCTGGGGTTGTTTGCAAATGTGTGTATGATCTTTAAATTCAGAAGTGATGCTTTGTAAACATAAAAAATAGTGCTGTGATGCTATTATCAAAAATTCTGTTTAATATTATTTATGTCACTCCACTTCAGCTGGACTGTAGAGAGGCGACGTATCATGGTGTTAATCATTTTATTGACTTAGTTTTCTGTGATGGTTCAAACCCCAACCAACTACATCTGCCTGGTCTATGTGAAAACTTACTATGTGCCTCAAAACAGGGTACAAGTTAATCCTTTCTCCCTTTATCATTCCGCAGAAGGCTAACGATATTTGCTCCATAACTTGAAATAGAATCACCCTGTTTATTTACTCCATCACATTCATTAACTTCTCTGTTAAGTGAGAAAAGAAGCTTATTGCTTGGTGAGATGATGTAACACTGAGAGTCAACAGGTCATATTTTTAAAGGTTGTTCTTCATATATGACCCAGGTTTCATCAAGTAATTTCAATCACAATATTAAGGTATTTTTGAAGTTAAAATTAAAAACTCATGAAGCAACACATTGATTGTCATTTTGGAAGGAGAATTAATGGTTCAATCCTTGAATATATTCCTTCCTTGAACCTCTAGCATATGCCAATCACCGTTTTTGGTGTTGCAGCAATGGCTTTGACAAAAATCCCCAACATTCTTGTGGGTTAGAAAGCCTTGAATATAGGTCCAAGAAGTGGAACTTAGAGACCAAAATTACACCTGGCACACTGAGCCCAAGCTACAGCCATGTCAGCTGGTTTAAATAGGAGTGAACTTCAAAAGAACAGCAGCCTCAGAGACAAGTCAAACAAGAGTGGCCCGCCATGTTTGGAACACTAAGGCAATGATTTGCTGGTAGCCCTCAGTCGGGGACTGCAGCTACATTTAGAAGTTCAAACAACAAAAATTGATCTTAGAAATTTAGGGACTTCCACTTTTCTGAGACTTCTAATATTTAACACACCCTGAAGTTAGGAGGGGGCTCTCTGAGGTACTTTAGAAGAAGACCCAAGGGAATTTAGACCCCACCACATTAAGAAGTTAGGACTTATGGTAAAGTGAGAAACAGGTCTACCAAATAAATAGCATTCCATTACTTAGGCTCTTTATATCATTCAGTCATGCAAAAGAACACTGCTTCCATTATTATGTTTCTTGTATAAAACATCAGGCTGGGGAGTTAGCAGAGTGACGGAATTTTTACATTATCTTTTCATTTTTAAGGGCTGCAGAAGTAGTATATACTACCAAGTATATTCCCCTATCTCTTGATTAAATTTTATCCAAGGCCAAATGGTGAATATAACTTGATTTACTTCTTAAATTATCAGGATTGTCTTAAAATTCCCACAGTCACACCTCCACATTTCTCATCAGATCATCATAAATGAACAGAATTTTGATACTTGTGAATTTCATAGAGAGACTATGAGACAATGAAGACTGATACATTTGGTTATTTTTGAATAAATAAGCTTCTTGAGCTGAGGTACAAAAAAATATGTTAATATTGCTAAGAAGAAAATTTTTAATGTTCATGCCTGTATTTGATTTCTAAGAATTTGTATTTCTCAAGAACAAACAAGATTGGTTTAAAAGCAGCATTTTTTTTTTCTTAAAATCAACATAGGTACAGAGAGAGAAATAAAAATGATTATCATGGAAGACATGTTCAAGGGTGGGAATTTGCTTACAATAAGTATTTCTATCTGGTTGGCCAGTCTAGACATGTATAAAAGAGATATGAACATCCCTAATTACTGTTAAGGATGGATCTAGGAAAAAGGCACGTGTCACGGCAGATGAACAGACCACCATTTGGAGAAGACCTCAGAGTCTAAACTTGAATGACTCCAGAGGCAATATGAATACAAGAAGCCAATGAAGACGGCTTTTGGAGTGCCAGAGAGGTCCTGGGAAAACTCCCGTGGATAATTAGGATGGATAACTAGGAAGTTTCATAAAATCTGGATGTGTTTTGGAAATAAAATTTTCAACAATTTACATAGACTATTTTTACATCATTTACTAAGTTTCAAATTCACAGATCTGTTGTGTTAAGTGAGATAAGTATAGCATGTACAACTCAGGCTATTTACAATGTTAGGTTTCTAAAAAAAAGATACAAGAAGTATATAGAAGTAATTGTGGGCAGTCCTGGGAGGCAGTTACATTTAGAACAGGCTTCTTCTGATGGGAGGTAGTTTCTTCTCTTTTTATTGAAATGCAATTAATTAATACAATTGTATATTAGTTTCAGGTGTACAAGAATTCTATGTATTACTCAGTGCTCACCACAATAAGTATAGTTACCATTCATCACTACACTTTCATAAAATATTAACTTTATTCCCTGTGCCATACTTTTCACTTTTTTTAATTTTATAACTAGAAGTTTATACTTCTTAACCCTTTTTATATAAGTCACCCATCTCTCATCCATCTTCCTTCTCTCAATGACCAGTTTGTTTTCTGTATTTCAGAGTCTGCTTTTTGGATTGTTTTATTTTTTAGATTCCACATGTAAGTGAAATCATATATATATCTTTCTCTGTCTCACTTATTTCACTTGGCATAACACTCTGTAGGTCCATCCATGTTGTTGAAAATTGCAAGATCTGATCCTTTTTTATGGCTGTGTAATATTCATGTATATGTGAATGTACGTATACCATCTTCTTTATCCATTTCTCTATCAATGGACATAGGTTACGTCCACATGTTGGTTATTGTAAATAATGCTACAATAAACACAGGGGTGCATATATCTTTTTTAATTAGTGTTTTTGTTTTCTTTGGGTAAATACCCAGGAGTGGGGTTTTTGAATTATATAGTATTCCTATTTCTTTAAGTTTTTTGAGGACCCGCCAAACTTTTTTTCACAGTGGCTGCTCCAGTTTACATTCCCATGAGGTTTCCCTTTCCACATTCTCACCAAGACTTGTTATTTGTCATTTAGATTCTAGCCATTCTGACAGGTGTAAGGTGATATCTTATTGTAGTTTTGACTTGTATTCCCCTCGGGATTAATGATGTTGAACATCTTTTCATGTGTTGGTTGTCCATCTGTATTTCTTCTTTGGAAAAATGTCTATTCAGGTCCTCTGCCTGTTTTTTAATCAAATTATTTGTGTGGTTTTTAGTGTGGAGTTGTAATAATTCTTTATATATTTAGGATATTTGCCCCCAATCAGACATATCATATGCAAATACCGTCTTCCTTTCACTAGGTTGCCATTTTTGTTTTGTTGATTGTACTTTCACAGTACAAAACTTTTTGATTTTTATATTGTCCCAATAGTTTATTTTTGCTTTTGTTTCCCTTGCCTGAAGACACATATCTAGAAAAATGTTGCTGCTACATTTCTTCTAGAAGGTTTATGGTTTCAGGTCTTACATATTGCTCTTTAATCCATTTCAATTTTATTTTTGTGTATGGTGTAAGAAAGTGGTCCAGTTTCATTCATTTGCATATAACTGTCCAGTTTTCCCAGCATCATTTGTTGAAGAGACCCTTTTCCCATTGTATATCCTTGCCTCCTTCATCATAGATTACTTGGCCATCTAACTGTGAGTTTATTTCTGGGCTATCTATGCTGTCCCATTGACCTATGTGTCTGTTTTTGTGCCTGTACCATGCTGTTTTGATTACTATAGCTGAGACCAGAGATGGTACCAGAGTATATCTTGAAATCTGGGCTTGTGATACTTCCAGTCTTGTTCTTCTTTCTCAAGATAGGAGGTAATTTATGAATGGATATTACTTAGGAGGTGAGGGTATCATTATTTTTCAATGAGGGAATGCTAATGATTGGGACAAAACTTACTGAATTCATATACATACCTATGAAAAACTACCAACCAGAATCTGTGATAACAGTTTAGGAAAACTAATCTCAGATGAAGAAAGAAAAAAAAAATAGGGAAGTAGTTTAAATTTCAAAATTTTCTGCAATGGAAAAGAGTAGTGAAAAGCAGAGGAAAGAGAGAGGTAAGATTGGTATAACCATGACTATAGGGAAAAATGTGACAAAAAATGACATGTTTATTTTCACTGAAATAGCATTAGCTCCTGAAGGTACCAAAGAGTTAAAAGTCAAGACAGCTATTTCCAAGGTACTTTACGATAATGGAATTGCTATAGATCCCAATCTTTCCATACCTTCTCCAAAATACCATAATAATTAAAAGAGAAGTTAAATTACAACATCAGTAACTTACATTTACAGCATAACCAGGAAATGGGGAATATTACAAATTCAAATTTATAAGTAAAAAGGGAAATATGCAACTGAGACCAGTGTTGGTGCCAGAGTCCACAATTGTGTGTAAGTCTGGTGGGGGCTGTACAAAAGTGTGGGTAGTGGGCAGTAGTGGTAAAATCCAGGAAATGTTACCAAGGGTTCACCTCCAGAAACAGAGAACCCCGCCCTGAGTAGAAACTACAGGGAGCACTTCTCTGTAGGCTTGTGAGATTACAACACAGGCAAAAGAACAAAAAGAAGAGGTTCAGAAAGACAGTTTTAGGAAAGTATCTATGAAGAGAGTTGTTTAACAAAAGGGATGCCTTGCAGCTTGTCTGGGTATTTTTAAGCTTATCTCCAGGGAAACCTGGAAATTGAGTGCTAATCTTTGGCCAAGGAAAGGATGAAATAGACTAGCTATTGATTTATAATGTGGTGTGTAAAGTCAAATTCTACTGAAGACATGCTGTGTTAGCTTGTTATCTACATTGGTAAGTGAAAATGTATAGATTGATGATTGCAGCTGGTTTAATGAATTATAAGGCCTCATTTTAGCTGTGTGGCCAGCAGAGTGTAAAAGAATCCTCAGTAAAGTGGTACCTTAGTTCAGTTGAAACCGAAGTATCTTGTACATATCTTCGTGACTCATAAACCAAATATGCAGCATGTCCTATGCGACTGAGGTAGGAGCCTGGAGGGCTGTTCCTGTGCATCCTGGACTGTCCATGCTGCCTACACTCTCTCTGTCCTGCTGAACGTGTCCTTTATCTTCATAAAAGTTTAATGGAACTATACCCTGTGGAGTTCCATTGGGTCTTTCAATTATCTGATGTTGTGTGAGTTCTGCAGCAATGATTTCATTTGGAGTCAGCAGTGGGCTTTAAAGAGAGGAAAAGAAACAGCTGATGACAAGTATCTTACCATAGCAAAATGGAATACAAAAATACAAACAGTCTGCCTCACCACTAACTAATGATTTAATATATTAAAACTGCCATCCCTTCTTGCAACAAAAGCAGCGTCCTTGACATGAGAACTTGAAGAAGCCACCTTCCTAATGTGCCTCACAAAAAAAAAAAAAAAAGAAAGAATGAAAAGAAAAAGAAAAGAAATATCCTCTTGTTACTATTGCAGGAAAATAAGATATTCAAAGGAAAGACAAAATCAGGGCATCCATCCTATAAAAAGCAAAAACAAAAATAAGGATCAAAACAGTTCCATAAACAAGTAAAAGCAAACCTTCCTAGAAGCAGGATCTCTCTCAGAACTAAAAATAATGAAATAAAAGAAAGTTGTAGATGTGAAAGAACACTAAAAAAATAAAAGTCACAAACTTTAAAAAAGAGGCAGGTAAAGAGATATAGTAGAGGATGTTAAATGTGGAATGCTAAAACTTGGAAATAATTCAAAATGAACTTATAAATTAAGATTAAGTTACAAGGTACACAAAAGAAAATAGAAACTACTTAAAGTACATTAAATAACATAGAAAGGATAGAAATGATAAAAAATAAACAAGTAATGGAGTTGGGGAGCAGAACAGAGAAGGCAAGAAGAGAATGAAGATTGAAAGCATATAACCAGCAAAGGAAATCCAGTGTACACATAATGGGAATACCAAAAGAAAAAAAAATGAAGAATAAAACTTAACACCAACAATGAAAACAAAACTAATGTATTTTTAATTAGAATACAATAAGAACTCATTTTTAAAATACCTGATTCTGCATATAGAAACTGTGTACAGTGTGCTTGGGAAGGTTGCCCTGGCATGTTAAACATTAACACTGAGTTTACCAAGATCATGATTTTAAAGATAATAGAGGGGTGCCTGGGTGGCTCAGTCAGTTACATGTGTGCCATAGCTCAGGTCATGATCCCATGGTCACCGGATCGAGTCCCACATCGGGCTCTCAGCACAGAGTCTGTTTCTCCCTCTGCCTGCTGCTCTCCCTCCTGTGCTCTCTCTCTCTTTCTCTCTGACAAATAAATAAATAAATAAAATCTTTATTTAAAAAAAAAGTAGATGGCATAGTGAATGCCTAATTGCTAAATGTTTATAGGCTTAACTCACCTACTTAAAAAAATAATTCAGATAGACTATATAAGAAAATGCAGCTTTATATCATATGCAAAAGTGCCACCTAAAAACATGTTTTTTAATTTAAAATCAATCAACATATGGTATATTGTTAGTTTCAGAGGTAGAGTTTATGGATTCATCAGTTGCATATGACTCCCAGTGCTCATTACATGAAGTTCTCTCCTTACTGCCCATCACCCAATTACCCCATCCCCTCCAGCAGCCCTCAGGTTTTTTTTTCCTATAGTTGAGTCTCTTATGGTTAAAACTAATGAATATAAGGAAAAAGGAAAACTAAAGAACTAAAAAAACTAAAAAAACAAAAACTAAGACAAAATCAGAGAGGAAAACAAACCATAAAAACATGTTTGAGAGAGGCAAAAATCAAAGGATGAAAACAAGAATAATAGCAAAAACAAAAAAGAAAGCAGGGATAACAACTTGATATCATATGGAATATAATTCAGGCAAATGGTGTCAAATGAGAAAAAGTTATATGTGACAATGTTATATCATTATAGTAAAGATAAAAGAGTTATAAATCTCTAAACACCATATAATATACCAATAACTTTCATAAGGTTCTACAGAAGAGACATTAAAAACACACTAATAAGAGACTTTAATACAGTAAAACTTAGTCCAAGATAGGTCAAGGACAAAAGTTTATATTTTTTCTATGTAACTTATTAAAACATAAACCCCAATATTAAGGATTATAACTTCTTATAAATTGTACATAAAACAGTCTTGAAAATTAAAAATAATTTAGGCCATAAAGAATACCTCAGCAAATTAGAAAAAGTTGAAAAACAATATTTTCAGACCACAATGCAATAGAATCATAATATGACACCAAAATTAAAATCAAATTAGAATCTTTTACATGGAGATTAAATGGCTTTAATAAAATAACTAATGGAATAATACAAAGTACAAATTAAAATAGAAAAATACAGTAGTACATGGTATAGGAAATGGTTGGGGTTCAGAGCTGATGGCCAAGAAAGAATTCTTGAGATGCCTTTGGTGCAAAAGGTGGTTTTATTAGAGCACAGGGATAGGACCTGTGGGCAGAAAGCTACACTGGGGTTATGAGGTGTGGCTGGTGGTATACTTCCAAGTTGGGAGGGAGTTAAGGCTAGCATAAGTCTCTAAGGAATTTTGGAAGCAAGGTTTCCAGGATCTTGAGGGAGCTAGCTATTGTTAGAAAAAGGTCATTTATTACTGTCTAATAAAACCTTAGTCATGAGACCTTTTAGATGTATATTGGTGGACCATACGCTTTGGGGATGGTTGCCAACATATATCTTGCGGAGTGGCAGGGGGGAGTAGAGATAAAGGAAGTTTCCAAAGGAATTTTTAAAAGATTTTTTTAGTTTATTTATCTGAGAGTGAGAAAGATAGAACATGAATGGGGGAAAGGGGCAGAGGGAAATGGAGAAGCAGACTCCCTGCTGAGCAGGGAACCCTACATGGGCTCTGTCCCAGGACCCTGGGATCTTAACCTGAGCTGAAGGGAGATGCTTAGCCAACTGAACCATCCAGGTGCACCTAAAGGAATTTTTTTTCTTATGTTAAAGTAGACTCACAAGGTCCTGGGGAGTTGGGATAATGTTAAGCTAAACTTTCCTTTTGCTCCTAGCAAAGTATTACTATTGAGGCAGCTGAGGTCCTAGAGAATGGTCACTCTGCCTGTTTCAAGGACTTCTCAATGAGTTAGAAGTAGTAGGAAATATAATTTTTCTTTTGCCTTTGTTTCCCACATCAATGCATATTAGGACTTTTGGAATATACATAAAATAATACTCAGAGGAAAATTCATATTGAAAAAATTCATATCACTAAAACTGAAAGAATGGAAATAATAAATGTTCTATAAATATAGCAGGGTAACATGGGAGAGGGTAAACAAAAGAGCAATAGAAAGAAGTTCACAAAGGTGAAAGCAGGAAATGAGAAAAAAAAGTCATAATCTAATTCTTTTTATTTTTAATTTTTATTTTTTTAAGGATTTTACTTATTTGACACAGAAATAGAGAACCAAAGAATAAGTAAGGATAGGGGAGGAATGGCAGAAGGAGAAGGAGAGGCAGGCTCCCTGCTCCATCCCAGCACCCTGGGATTGTGACCCAAGACAAAGGCACATGCTTAACTGACTGAGCCACCCACTTGTCCCTAATCTAATTCTTAAAAAAAAAAAAAAAAAAAAAAAAAAAAAAGTTAAAAGGAGGTACTGGGTAGCTCAGTCGGGTAAGCATCCAACTCTTGATTTCTGCTCAGGTCATGATTTCAAAAATTGTCCTAAGTCGGGCTTCATTCTCAGCATGGAGTCTGGGTAATGTTCTCTCCCTCTCTCTCTCTTTCTCCCTCTGCTCATGCTCTTTCTCTCTCCATTAATAAACAGGGCACCTGGGTGCCTCAGTGGGTTAAAGTCTCTGCCTTCGGTTCAGGTCATGATCTCGGGGTCCTGGGGCCGAGGCCCGCATCGGGCTCTCTGCTCCGCAGGGAGTCTGCTTCCTCCTCTCTCTCTGCCCGCCTCTCTGCCTACTTGTGATCTCTCTCCATCAAATAAATAAATAAAATCTTTAAAAAATAAAAATAAATAAAAAATAAATAAGCAAACAAAATCTTAAAAAAAAGAAATAACAAAAAATAGACATATTACCACATTACCATATTCACAAAAATAAGGAAGCACAGGGCATATGTACATAAAATAATGAAACAGGGATGACAAAGGTAAAATAACACCAATTCAAACATTTTTTAATCCCTGAGAGACTTGTAGATATCCTCATGAATAAATTTTTAAAATTACATGACATAGGTAATTTTCTAGGAAAAAATAACTTACTTAAACTGACCTCACTAGTGATCAAAGAAACCAGTTTTCATTTAAAAAAATTATTGGGGGCATCTGGGTGGCTCCAATGGTTAAGTGTCCAACTCTTGATTTAGGCTCAGGTTTTGATTTCAGCATTGTGAACTCCAGCCCCACATCAGGCTCTGCCCAGCAAAGCATCTCTCTCCCAGCAAGATATCTGCTTGAGATTCTTTCCCTGTGCCCCACCCTCCACTCATTGCTCTCATGCTTGTACATGCACTTTTTCTTTCTAAAAATAAAATCCTTTAAAAAAATTCTCGGGGGTGCCTGAGTGGATCAGTGGGTTAAAGCCTCTGCCTTCAGCTCAGGTCATGATCTCAGGGTCCTGGGGTGGAGGCCCACATCAGGCTCTCTGCTCAGCAGGGAGCCTGCTTCCTTCTCTCTCTGTCTGCCTCTCTGCCTCTGCCTACTTGTGATCTCTCTCTTCTCTGTGTCAAATAAATAAATAACATTTAAAATAAAATAAAATAAAAAAATAAAAAATTATTGGGCGCCTGGGTGCTCAGTGGGTTAAAGCCTCTGCCTTCTGCTCAGGTCGTGATCCCAAGGTCCTGGGATCGAGGCATGCATCGGGCCCTCTGCTCGGCGGGGAGCCTACTTCCTCCTCTCTCTCTGCCTGCATCTCTGCCTACTTGTGATCTCCCTGTCTGTCAAATAAATAAATAAAATCTTTAAAAAAAATTCTCAAAGATCTACTTACACAAGAAGCAATAAATTATGATGGATTCATACTGGAATTTCCCCAACCTTTAAAGACCAGGTAATTCCAACACTATTGTAAATTGTTCCAGACTGCAGCACCAACACAAAACAAAGCAAGAATTAAAAAAAAAACTCCAAATTATTTTTAAAGCAAATACCAAAACCTTATAAGCATTGCACAAAAAAAGAAATCAAAATCATTCTCACCTGTGAACAATGATGTGAAAAAAAATTCTACATAAATATTCAAAACATAGTAACATTAAAATAGGGTATAAGCATCCTTCAGTACTATATTGTTCATTAATGTAATTACTCACATTAGTAGAGCTAAGTACACATATCTTTAAATTATCTCCAGAGATGCTGAAAATACATGTGATAAATAAAAATTAATCTTCATTCTTATGGAAAACCATCAATAAACTAAACATCGGTACACATATACTGAACGTGATAAAATAACTATTTCTCAATCTGCAAGTCAGCATCTTGCATAACACTGAAACAATGGAGGAAAACCTTGGAGACAGTCCACATCAGAAACAAGACAAGAATACCTGCTGTTATCATTCTTATTAAGCATCGTATTAATAACATTAATTTATCAATTGTGAAAATGAGAGATAACAAGTAGAGACATAATATGAAAGGAAGAACTAAATTTATTTGTAGATGATATGATCACACCAGAAAAATACCCCAAAAGAAATATCACAAAAACAATAAAATTATTTAGTAAGCTAGCAGAATATAAAACTGACTTATCAAAGTAATTATATGTAAAGAAGAACCCATTAGAACATATGAAGAGAAAAAAAAAGTTATGAAGAGAGGGTGCCTGGGTGGCTCAGTGGGTTAAAGCCTCTGCCTTCAGCTCAGGTCATGATCTCAGGGTCCTGGGATCGAGGCCCGCATTGGGCTCTCTGCTCAGCGGGGAGCCTGCTTCCTCCTCTCTCTCTGCCTGCCTCTCTGCCTACTTGTGATCTATCTCTCTGTCAAAGAAATAAATAAAATCTTTAAAAAAAAGAAGATATGAAGAGAAAGAGGAATCTAAGACATATTTTTAAAAATTATTTTTGATGAAATGTAGCAAAATATAAAGATTAACTGAGGATCAGTCAAAATATTTCTAAAAAGCCCAAAAGTAGACTTGAACAAGCTGAATGGACACACCTTGTTCTTGAAGAAGAGAACTCAACATCATGAAGATATCAGCTCTCCCTTAGTTGATATCTAAATGTAACATCATCTCAGTAAATGTACCACCTGTTTTTTTCTCTTTTTCTGGAGTTAGGTTATCTTAAGCATAGCAAATGTCATTTTAATGTCCGCTTTTCATACCCAAGCTTAATATTCCCCTTTCAATATACTCCAATCCAGTTGATCAGCAAGTCCTAAAACTTTAATTTCAAAGTATATTTTTGCTCCATCACGTCTATCCTAATCTACTGCCAGCATACAAATCGTTTTTTTTTTATGTTTCGAGGGGTTTTTTAAGAGTCTGTTTTATGGTTTGCCTTTCTCTCTCTCTTTTTTTTGCCCATGTTCATCTGTTTTGTTTCCTAAATTCTACATATGAGTGAAATCGTACGGTATTTGTCTTTCTCTGACTGCCTTATTTCACTTAGCATAATCCAGGTCATTACAAATAGCAATATTTCAGGGTTTTTTGATGGCTAAATAATATTCCATCATATACATATACCACATCTTCTTTATCTGTTCATCAGTTGATGGACATTTGGCCTCTTTCCATAATTTGGCTATTGTTGCTAGTGCTAGTATAAACACTTGGGTACATGTATCCCTTCGAATTTGTAGTTTTGCACCCTTTGGGTAAATACCTAGTAGTGCAATTGCTGGGTGAAGGGTCGTTCTATTTTTGACTTTTTGAGGAAACTTCAGACTGTTTTGCAGAATGGCTACAAATCTAAATCATTATCTTGTGTTTGGACTTTATGATAGCCTCCACAGCAACCCTCTATTTTTTCTCGCTTCCTCCACCCCTTCCCCACAAAACAGCAAGACTAACTATTTTGAAAATATATAAATCACGTTGTCCTCCACTTTATACCTCTAAATGGCTTATTATTGCATTTATAACCAAATATCTGACCCTTCCATAACGGAACTTCATCTCATACCATCTCCCTTTTCAAAATGTGTTGTGCCTCGACAGTGCCAAACTCTTACCCATTTCATGGTTCATTTTATTTCCTTGTCTCTGCTGAAAGTTCCTCTTCCCTTGGCTGTTTGCATTGCTGCTCTCTTTCCTTTAAGGAGGTCTTTCTGACTATCCCATCGCACGCTTTCCCCCTCCACTTATATGTCTATCCTACTACGCCATTTGTTTTTCTCATAGCACTTACTAGAATCTGAATTTATTGGATTAATCTGTAGATTCATTGTTCATTTCAGTGTGTGTGTGTGTGTGTGTGTGTGTGTGTACATGCATACATAAATTAGACCATATCCATAAGGGCTAAGAATATTTCTGTCTTGTTCCTAACTCTTCCTTCAGTTTTAAGACAATGTCTAGCTCATAGTAGATACTCACTAAAATATTTACTGAAATGAAAATTATTTCCTGCCTTCAAATAGTTCTAATTCTTGTGGGAAACCTAAACTTGAGCAGAACAGTACCAAATCCAGGTTTTCTGAAGCTTCTAGGTACAAATATCAGGAATGTTGTATCAAAGAGAAAAAAATCCAGTTATTTCAAGATGATTTGTGTATATCATTGCCTGGGTCATGATTTCTATCTACATATGGATACCAGTGGCCAAAAGATAGAAAAAAAATGCAATATAAATACTACTACCACTTAACTAAACAAATCAATTTTTTACTTGTCCAATGGTATCAATAGCCAAAGAAACAAAGTTATGAAAAATGTCTTATGTAAGGAAAATTTTAGTTATTGGATGAAATGAAAGAATAATTAAAAGTTAGAATCCCTACATCCCCCTAAAGTGTTTTTCATAAAAGGAACTAAATGTAAGTAGTAAATGAAATAAAACATGCTTACATTCAAAGGAAATCCCTGTTCCCTAAAGCCTCAGGAAAATCTGCTTCAAAGTGTCATGATTATTAAGAAATTGTCTCCATTCATTCTCACATTGCTGAGTTCAGAGCCTCAAGTGTGTATACAATGTGCAGAAAACAGGGGAAGATATTTTCTCTTCTGGTGTTTCTCATTTAAGAGGAAGAGAATCCTTCCTCAGAAGACTCCCTCAACTATTTTTTTGTATCTCCTTGACTCGGATTGGGTCACATGTCCTCAAAGAACTCCATGTATACTTTCATTAGCCAGTCACTGGTCATGGATACCCCTAAACCAATCAAGCCCATTCTGAGAGTCCAGGATGAGGACAGGTTTACCCTGATATACAAGAGCCGCATGCAGGAGGGATCAAACTCTTTGGGAAAGCAAATAAATGGATGCTGACTTGGGAACCAACATTTTTCAGTGAAGTCGACACTAATAAACACCAACTTCTGATCTCTACATCATAATCTCTTTCCACATGTCCCACCATTGTCCATATAGGTTGATGTCTGTTTGAAATTAATAATGATCTCATCAATTCTAATGAGCTTTCCTGTTAAAATATTCCTAAATGCTCTGTGAAAATTCATGCAAGACTAACTCCTAACAAAGTCATAGAAATAAAAGCTTCAAAACTCAATAACCTATTGCACTTTCACAGGGATGGATGATCAGAAACTATTTGAGGAATAAGCATTCAGTCACAATGGCTGAAAGAATAAAGACTCTAAAGCAGGGATGGCAGTTGTCCAGCAATTATCCAACCCCAATTGTTTCCCAAGTATTTTGCCATTTCTGTTTGCAAAGCAGTAATTGGCATTGTTTAAAGAAGGCAAATCATTTTGCCTTCCTCTTGGCAGCTTTAAAATGACAAAATAAATTTTGCACAAAGATCTTGTTTTTCTCTAAGTTTATTCCTTGTTGAAACTAAATGTCTGTTCATTTTTTTAGTCATAATAGGTCTTAAAATAATGCCCAAACATTGACTACTGAAATATTATTTATAAAATCTATCTGGGTTTTTCTAAATAGTTGATTTTTCAATGATATTTACCTCTAGATAATATCTTCAGTTTCCTAGTATTTTATATTATCTTTTAAAGCCATAATGATAATAATGCTAAATGCTTCTATCTAAATAATTGATCTTGCATGGAAACTAGCCAGTTGAACATAGTATGGGGTTCTTTTCAAGCTTAAAAATACCAACCATATTAAAACTTAAATAAAACACTGTAATTTAGGATATTATTTCATACTTATCCTAATATTTAGGATATTCGGATTGGGATATCCTAATATTTAGAATACTAGGATAAGTGTAAATATTGACAATATTGAGAACTATCATCTGTTAGACATTATGTAAAATACTTACAAAATGTAAATATAGGAGATAACTCATTTACATCCTTATATCACAACATATTGGATAAAATACTTTAAGTATCTTAATGAAAAGACTCAGTAGTTTGTTTTGTTTCTGTGCTTGTTAGTAAGTAATTGGTTTTCTATTGAGATAGTTCCTATATATGGGACTTACTCTATAAAACAGCATCAGTAAGGAGGTAACACTATGATTTTTTTTTTAGAGAGGTGTTTGATTTTTTAAAAAGTTGACCCTGTATACTTTTTATAAGTAAAACAAATAAAATGTGAAAAAAAACTTCATAAATTTTTATAACAAATGTGATGAATAATGAGCAAATGTTATAGACATGAGGAAAAATAACTACAAATATCTTTGGTTACTAGTACATGAGGTCCTATCTGAACTGGATTTTGCAGGATGATTAGGGACTCGCCAAGCATAAAGGAGAAATTGTGGGAAGAGAGCATTGCATGTACATTGATTATGAACATAACTAGAAATGTCTTATATTGTGAGAAAAAGCTTACCAGGGTTCATTAACAGAACATGTTTAGTCAGTGAATTCAAGGGAACTTAGCTCCAAGACCTTATAAAAAAGAAGAGAAGATACCTAACACAGTTGGACCCGATAAAGAGAAGTTTACCGGTGAGCCAGCCAGTCTCATCTTGGCGAGCCTGAGGAGGCATTTAGAAGGAAATAATGCTGTAGATGGCAAAGTGGATAATTTGGGGGCTGGATTCAGATTTGGGATGAAATCATAATATTGTGGCTCAGTGTTCAGGAACACTGAGAGAACCCCAGCTCTGTTGTTATGAAAGAAAGCCTAAGGTTTCAAGATGACTGTTTAGAGAGAAGACAGAAAAATAGAGAACAAGCATGTTTTGTTACTGTCCATACAGTAATGCTATACAAAAATGGCTCAGAGTCTAGGTTGGGTTTTCCTTTGAAGAACTTTTCTTTTTTTCCTCTAGAATGAAAAAGGATTTTTATCTTTTGAAAATAAATTCTGTTTTCAGAAAACTCTACTACAGACAAGTATAACCATCAATCTAATAATAGTAAATTTGCTCACTTTTCTATCAATAGATTAACAGTTATTTTGTAAAATTAGAATATCATTCTTACTTCATTTGTGAGAAAAGCTGCTGTAGTAAAACACCAAAAAATCACAAAACTATAATTATAATCTTTTCAAGCTTATAAAGTTATATAATAGGCACATAATCTGTGTCTGTTCATATTCCCTTAAAAGCCAGGTGCCTGAAGATATGTACATACTTGCACTCTTTTCATAAAATTACAAATAAAATATTAATTAAAAAATCTAGAAAGGTATGAATAACTTGTCAATATACTGCAATTAGAAGCATACCTCACTGTTTGTACCCTAGTCATTAAACTAATCATTTCTTAGCCCGTACAGATAAAGTACTTTGTCCTGCAGTAGAAGTTCTTTGAAAATCTTCAGTTAATTATTAAAACATGTTTGAGTAAATAGTAAAATGAAGCTTATACCAAACTCTAGAAAAAAGTGCTGCCTTAAGTCTTTGGTGATATTTATTGTTTTGCATTTACCAAAATCGTTGGTATTTTATTTAATTCAGAGTTTTTCAACAACCACTGAGATATTAGTTATTCTTTATCCATTTATGACATGTTGATCCAAATCTAACTTACAGTGTTCAATAATACATCTTTGCTTGATATATGCCTCTCTAGAAAAATTATGTGAAGTGAGATGGATGAACCTTCTCAGTAGAATAACACCGTGACGATTTACTTTCTTCACTGCTTGAATCCTTTCAAATGCCTAAAAACTACTGCAGAATTAAGCATGTAAATGAAATAATGTTTTGGGAAAATTAATCCAAGCATTATAGAATTATTTTTTCCTCACAGGGACAACTCTTCTTCATATATTTATAACATATCATTTAAAATATTTCATAAAAGTATTGTTTGCATAAAGTTATTTTCACAAAGAGACCTTTTACTTTCTTCAGACATCACTCTAAATTAGCTCATTTCACTTTTGGAAAAACTTTTGAATTTTTACATACATTTTTCTGTTTAAAATTTGGAAGAAATGAATTTAAGATATTTTACAGAAAATTTTCTTAATAGTTCCTGCAATTTAGGAATCTTAAGTAAAATGGGAAAATTTTGGGAGCATCGGCACCCATGTGTACCATTCCTCATTCAACATTCAGAATCTTAAGGCATGATTTTTAAGATTTTATTTCTTTATTTGACAGAGAGAGAGATCACAAGTAGGCAGAGAGGCAGGTAGAGAGAGAGGAGGAAGCAGGCTCCCTGCCAAGCAGAGAGCCCAACAAGGGCCTCCATCCCAGGACCCTGAGATCATGACCTGAGCCAAAGGCAGAGGTTTAACCCACTGAGCCACCCAGGCTCCCCTTCATGCACGAATTTTAGATGACTTAGTTCAGTTTAGAAGCATTACTTTGCCATTAAAGGAAATGCAGGGGAACTATAATTTAGTTAAGATATTTCCATAATTTAAATTTGACCTAGTATTAAATACTAGTTTTCCTAGAAACTAACACACTGAAGAAATTGGAAAATTAGAATATTTCAGTATAATAACCCCATCCCATACTTTAAATCTAACTGAATTACCAAATCAGCAGTCACTTACTCCAGAGTACAAGGCCATAGGACACATACTATATGCAGCTTAGGGCATACCTGAACCACATTCAAGATGGTAGCCTATTAAAGAATGTGAGATGAGCAAAAATTAAAGATACAGTCTTGTTGGGATATCAGTGTGGCAGAGTAGAGGAACAAGGCATGGATGACAACCAACTTTGCAGCTGTGAACGATAGTCACATGGGTGGGAATAAATGATAGAACAAATCACACATGCACATACAGTCTCATCATATACCAGACCACCATCTACTGGCTTACCCCAGAGCAAGGTGACACAGACCTCTCAGAGAAAAATAAGAGACCCACTCCCAAGGGCAGAGTACCTAGTAGAGGTGGGGAGAAAATGTGCAGAATATTATATCTGAATCCAAGCTGCCTGTTGCCTCTCCGTAGCCAACGGGCTATAGCCAACACTCAGCTTCAATTAATAGCTGGTGCAGAATGAATGCTCCCCTTCAAAGCATAGTAATAATCAAAAAGAAAATACCATGGAGGTGTTGCTGGTTCCCTAACCAGCATTCACTTCCCTATTTCCAAATTTTATCTTGTATCTCTTTCTAGGTAGAGATGCTTCCCCATGTCACTCCCATATCGGTGGATGTCAGTGTTACTACCTTCTCGGTGATAGGTTCAGTAAATCTGTTCCTTGCAATTACCACATGCTCTTCTAGCAACCCAGACTGGTTCAGCCATGGCCATGTAACACAGTGTGAATCAAGGACATACAAAGAGTTTGATAGACATATTGGGGTGATGTTATCTTTCTTCTGAGAGACTGCAGCTGAAAGAGAAGAGAGCTGTCCATCTTCCTGGACATTATAATTTTATGTAGATATGAAGCCCAGAGCAGTTGTAGGCATTTCCAGGCACAAGGGTAAAAATGAAAAATGGAAAAATTACAATTTAGCTAATTACTGAAGCATGTCCTACATCTGTCTTTCTACTTATGTCAGCAATTTCAAGTGCAGAATAATTCAGGGAATACAGCATTCACAAATATAGTCCTTTGGGGCAGTAATAATTGATAAGGAATTCCAGCCAAACAAAAGAAAGAGAAAAAGGGGAAAAAAACCATGGTAATGGAAATATGGTAAAGAGTGAATAAGAATCAAATTAATTTAAGTACAGACATAGAACACTGGAAACGGAAAAAGACGAAAGCAAACATTAGTAATGAACATTATTACTAATAAACATTAGTAATAAAAATGTTGAAGAAAAAAGCATCCAATATGAAAAATCTTAACAAAAATATGATAACACACCTAAGATCAAGTATACTCAACAATACAACAGAAGAATAATTAATAGGGCGCCTGGGTAGCTCAGTCACTTAAGTGTCTGCCCTCAGCTCAGGTCATGATCCCACTGTCCTGGGATTGAGTCCCGCATCAGGCTTCCTGCTCAGCAGGGAGCATACCTCTCCCTCAGCACACCCCACCTGCTTCCCCTCTCCACCTCCCACCCACTCTCCGCTTCTGTGCTCTCTCTCTCTTTCTTGCAAAAATAAATAAAATCTTTTTTTAAAAGAATAATTAATAAAAATGACTTCCACATTCAGTCAAATAGCAAAACCAAATTTTACACATCAAAAAAGTAATAATTTATATTTTCTTAAGTGTGCAGGAACATTAACAAAAGTTGACCACATTAGAAGTCCCCTCAAAAATTTCGCCTAATTTCAAAAAATTGAGACAGTGTGAGGCCACATTTTTGTTTACAGTGAACTAAAACCAGAAATTAAAATACAAAATAGAAACAAGTGGCATTATAATAAAAATAGCTATAAGGAATATAGTGTATATCAGAACTTACAGCGTAATTCATAAGTGCTCAGATGAAAATGTATCAACCTAGTGGCTCCATTACTAACAAAGTATATAAAAATAGTTGACTTGAATATTCAACAGAAGGAGACAGAAAATATTGTAAGGAAAAGTATCAGAAGAATTTAACAGCGACTAACACAAATGAAGAATTAGAAAACAGAAAAGTGGTAGAACTAATAATAAAATAAAAAGTAGTTTATTATAGAAACTAATAAAATAAATTGACCTCTAGCTAATGTAATAATTAGAAAAAAGAAGAAATCATATAGTGACACCTGTGTTTTTATCAAAATCAGATTTTAAAATCTCCAAATATAAAGCACTGTCCTAAAATAAAGTGACTAAAATACAAAACAAATTAATATACAATAAGAATTTGGTAGGAGAAATAATTTTTTCCAAAATAAGTTGGGTAATATATAATTAGTTATTCCTTAAATTTTTGGTAGAATTTATCTGTAAAGGATTCTGTTTTTACCTCAATTTCTTAAATTTTATTTATCTAATCACATTTTCTATTTCTTCTTGGAAAATTATTGGCATTTTATCTTTCTAGTAATTTTCTGTTTCAGTTTTTCAGATGTATTGCCTAGTCCACAGTCGTCCTTTATTATTTGTTAAACTGTCTATATCAACAAGTTATATAATAACAAGCTTTAAATGAGGATTTCTTTCACAATAAAAAGTATTGTCTTTGGGGCACCTGGGTGTCTCAGTTGGTTAATCGACTGTCTTCATCTCAGGTCATGATCCCGGAGGCCTGGGATCAAGCCCCGCATTGGGCTCCCTGCTCGGCAGGAAGCCTCCTTCTCCCTCTCTCACTCCCCCTGCTTGTGTTCCCTCTCTGGCTGTGTTTCTCTCTGTCAAATAAATAAAATCTTTAAAAAGAAAAAAAAAAAGTATTGTCTTTGGGTGCTATGCTTCCAGCAAATTATAAAAATCTTTCCCAGCAAAAGTTGCCAAAATTTCTAATAAATTATAAATGATCCTTCATGAAGTCTTTCTGAGATGAGAATGAAAGAAGAAAGAACAAATCCATGGGAGTAAATATATTGACTAATGTAATTTGTGCTAAGTCAACTATTCATGCAAAAATTTGGGGGGTAATCACTTGAAGAACAGAAATAGATTCTATAGTTTCTAAAGTATTAAATAAATGGATTAAAAACATGAATAATCCCAAAAAAGTAGAAAAAGAAAGAAAACAGAAAAAGCAGGAAAAAGAAATATAAACTCACATGTTAGATGAGTTCAATTACATGAATAGTTATGATCTGGTGCCAGGGTGACTCAGTCAGTTCGATATCTGCCTTTGGCTCAGGTCATGATCCCAGTGTCCTATGACCCAGCTCCAAATTGGGGTCCCGGCTCTGCAGGGAGCCTGCTTCTTCTTCCCTCTCTGCTGACCCACTGCTTATGCTTTCTCACTCTCTCTCTGTCAAATAAATAAAATTTAAAAGAAAACTAGAACTCAATTTGTAAAAACGTCTTTAGTTCTAATTTTAATAGATTAAGTTATTCTGAGGCCTAAATTATTATGAGATCATAAAAGGAAGGGTAACTATTATTAGAATGTTTAACTGAGAAAGAAAATGTCATATTTTATGTATGATAAAATGATTTCAAAATACTTAAACTAAGTTAAAAGTACTACAAGGAAAAATTGAAATATTCCTAATAGAAGATTTTAATAAACTTTTAAGAGACAGATGACTAAGTCTGTTTTTACAAATATCAGCAAGGATAGAAATATTTAAGCAATACAATTAACATTCATCTAATGGCTCCCTATCGTTTCTATATTCAAATACTTGAAAATATACGTCAGGGACATGTTACTTTTTTTAAATATGACAGAAAATTTTTTTAAAAAATCTAAACTTCACCTTGAGAAATTAGAAAAAGAATAGCAGTATAAGACCAAAAGAAGTAGAAAGAAGGAAATAATAAAGACAAATATAGTAATTTGTTCTGAAAAGAAGATAAAATAAAAATAAATTTTAAAAAAACTTATGTGATGCTTCAAGATCATTAATAAATTTGAAAAGCACCTCAAAATGGATTAGGAAAAGAGATAAATATCTTAAACCATATAATGTACTAATAATAAATAAATAGAACAATATACTAGTAATGAGTAAAATAGCAACAGATATTGAAAGATAATTCAGTGATTTAAAATAAAATATTTGTACAAAATAATTAGAAGTTAGAAGAAATGCATACATTGCTAGAGAAACATAAATTCCCAAAATTATTCAAGAAGAAATAGGAGCTTTGAATTAACCTTTTAATTTTAAAGAAACTTAATAGTTTAAAGCCTTCCCACTAAGCAGACAGGGTCAGGAATACATTACAGGTGAGCTATATCAAATATTTAAGAAACAGCTAATTATAACCTTATACAAACTCAGAGAATAGAAGAATAATCATCTTTTAATGGTTCTGTGCGGTGTGAGAAACTGAACTCTAAAATGGTTTCCCAAAGACCCTGTACTCTAATCCCTGGAAACAGTGAGATCTAATTAAGGTTACTAATTACATGACCTTGAATGGCTACACTATTTTTGAATGATTTAGATGGTCCATGAAATCACAGGAGCCCTTAAAAGCAGAAGAGGAAGCCTGAAATAAAGCACTAGGAGGATTCTACTCCAGAGCCTACAGACAAAAGCCCACACTGGCTAACATATTGATTTTAGTCCAGTGAAAACCAGAGCATTCAGCACTCTGAATCCAGAATTTCTGACTTACAGAACTGTGAGATAACAAATTTGTATTGTTTTAAGCCCTGTATCTACACAGCCATGAGAAAATTAAAAAAAAAAAAAAAAGGATTTCTGTCCATGTGGGTTTGCTCCTCCAAGTTTGAGTTCCTCTTTCCAATCTGCCTGATTTTATTTTTCAGAGTTTCCAGGTAGTTGCTTTTTGTTCTATATCCAAAGTTTTTCATTAGAATTAGTGGGAAGCACACATTGTAGTGAGCCTAGTCCATTTGGTCAGAAATGAAAAACATTCTATTTTTATTAAAGCTGCTAGACCTCATTCGAGTCTTTTTTTTTTTTTTTAAAGATTTTATTTATTTGACAGAGAGAAACACAGCTAGAGAGGGAACACAAGCAGGGGGAGTGAGAGAGGGAGAAGCAGGCTTCCCGCTGAGCAGGGAG